>SNVD02012610.1:0-66593 GCA_013180625.2 Boswellia sacra | reverse complement strand
ACTTCCTAGATTCCTTGACAGAAAAGACACAAAATTGGGACACTGCTGGCACCTATGAGGTATCAGGCAAGGCCCCAACTTCGACATCCAATAGAGGCATTTACAACCTTAGGGAAGATCATGACCTTCAAGCCAAATTTGCATCCCTAGCTAGAAAAGTCGAGGCTTTAGAGATGAAAAAGAGTGGTCAATTGAAATCTATTCAAGAAAATGTCTGTAACATTTGTGATGACAATGACCATTTTACTGATGATTGCCCAACTTTGCCTGCCTTTAGGGAATGTCTCCATGAAGAAGCCAATGCCTTGAACACTTTCAAAAGGCCAAATCACAATCCATATTCACAAACCTACCATCCTGGTTGGAGAAATCATCCAAATTTTAGCTGGAAAAATGACAATCATGCACAATCTTCACAAGGCCCTTTTCAAGCACAACAAAATTTTCAAAATTCTCATGATCATGCATATGCTCCTCCTCCTAGGAATGACCTTCAAGAAACATTGCATTCATTCATTACAAAGCAAGAGACTTTCAATAGCCAAACTACTCAAACATTAGCAAATTTGTCAGAAACTCTTGCAAAATTTGCATCTACATTTAGCATCTAAGAGAAAGGAAAATTTCTTTCTCAAACATTGCAAAACCCCAAAGATCAATCTAACTCAAATGCAGGGAGTTCAAGTAACCATTATTTTAACCAAGCCAAGTCAGTCATGACCCTTCGCAATGGTAAGATTGTTGAAAAACACATTCCTGACCCTTGTGAGAAAGAAGAAGAATCGATCTCTAAAGGACAGGAAGAGGTGGCCAAACCAACACCTAGCGAAGAAGAAACCAAATCCTCATCTGTGCCTCCATTTTCTCAAGCATTAGTCACACAAAAGAAGCCAATTCACAATTCTGAAATCTTTGAAATTTCAAACAGGTAAAGGTCAACATTCCCTTGCTTGATGTGATTAAACAGGTACCCTCTTATGCAAAATTTTTGAAAGACTTGTGCACTGTGAAAAGAAAACTGAATGTGAAAAAGAAGGCCTTTCTAGCAAGAAGTAAGTGCTATTCTTCAAAATAGTAATACAGTGAAATATAAAGATCCAGGTTGTCCTACAATTTCATGTGTTATTGGAGACCATAAAATTGAACAAGCTTTACTTGATCTTGGTGCTAGTGTGAATTTGCTTCCATACTCGGTTTTTCAAAAACTCAATCTAGGTGAGTTAAAACCAACTTCTGTGACTCTTTTGCTTGTTGATAGATCAATTAAAGTACCAAGAGGAATAGTAGAAGATGTGTTAGTTCAAGTCGATAAATTCATTTACCAGGTGGATTTTATCGTCTTAGACACACAACCAGTGGAAGTAAGCAATTCAATTCCTGTTATTTTAGGGCGTCCATTTCTAGCTACTTCTAATACTTTGATTAATTGCAGGAATGGAGTCATGAAGCTATCATTTGGGAACATGACATTAGAGCTTAATGTTTTTAATATGTGAAAACAAACAAATGAAGAAGAAGATGAAGTTGATGAAGCCAATGTAATTGAATCTATTGTTGAAGATCACATCCAAAAAGGGAGTTCTTCTGACCCTTTGGAAACTTGTCTAGTGAATTCATTAGAATCAAGCATGGAGTTAGAATTTGATCTTTCTGATATATGTTCTTTATTGGATTGTGCACAGGTGATGGAAAAAGGCTCGAAATCAAGATTTGAAGAATTGGGGCAAATGAATGAAAGCAAGGAAGGTGAAGCTCCTAAGTTAGAATTGAAGCCCTTACCTGAAGGATTGAAATATGCATATCTTGGGGAGAATCGGACATATCCAGTGGTAATTTCTTCATCCCTCACATGCGAGCAACAAGGTAAGTTGATAGAAGTACTTAAAAGGCATAAAAATGCAATCGGGTGGACTTTAAAAGACATAAAAGGCATTAACCCTTTAATTTGCACACATAGAATACATTTAGAGGAAAATGCCAAAACATCCCAATAACCTCAAAGAAGATTAAATCCACATATGAAAGAGGTTATTAGGGTTGAAGTTCTTAAACTACTTGATGTGGGAATTATCTACCCTATTTCTGATAGCAAATGAGTAAGCCCTACACAAGTAGTACCTAAGAAATCTGGCATTACAGTAGTAAAAAATGAAAAGGGTGAATCATTACCAACTCGTGTCTCATCTAGTTGGAGGATGTGCATTGATTATAGAAAATTAAATGCTGTCACTAGAAAAGACCATTTTCCCTTACCTTTCCTTGACAAAATTCTTGAAAGAGTAGCAGGACACCCCTACTACTGCTTTCTTGATGGATACTCAGGCTATTATCAAATTCCCATTGCACTCTAAGACCAAGAAAATGTTAGCCCTAAGGCTACATGATAATTTTGATGATAACAATACACATTGATTAACTGAGATTTACTAACATGTTTAGTTATGTGCAAGAGTAAGATCATTAAAATAATTGTAAAATCAAGAAGAGGCTTATTAAAATGAAGTGTTGAAGCTAAGGAGAAGACTACATGTTAAAGGCACCAAAGTTTAAGAACAAGGTTTGATTCAAGGAATGTGACACATAAGCAATGTTCAATCAATTGTCATATATTTCTCTACAAATGTCCAAATAATGTGATTCTTGAGCCTTTGGAAAGCTTACTCAATTTATAACATTCATATGTTTCAAAGAAAATTCGAATTCAAGTTGTAAGTTGCCCCAAATAATCATGCAGTTGAAGACAAATGGAAAGCAGCTGACATGAGCACCGAATACTCTTTTGGACATATCTTGAGCTAGAAAAATCAAAATGACTTGATTCTTGTGGCATTAGAAAGAGACTTAATGGGGCACATTTCATATTTTTTGAAGAAATTCAAATTTCAAATGGAAGGCCGACATAATTGACATGCAATTCAGTGGACTGACACAGAGAAGAAAAATCAACTCACATGAGCACCGAATGGTGTTTTGGCCATATCTTAAGATAGAGATATCCAAATTCTTTGAATATTAATGTTTTGGAAAGCTTATTCAAATACAAAGATATTTTATGTTTTGAAGAAATTCAAATTTCAAATGGAAGGCTGACAGAATTATCATTCAAGTCAGTGGACTGACACATGGAAGAAAAATCAAGTTACTTGAGCACCGAATGGTGTTTTGGCCATATCTTGAGCTACAGATATCCAAATGACTTGGTTCTTGATGCGTTGGAAAGCTTATTCAAATGTGCAGATCTTTATGTTTTACAGATTTTCAAATTTCAAACGGAACATTGACAAAAATGGCAGACAAGATAACGGTTTTTATGGTGGGCAGAAAATTTGGAGATGGTGTCTTCACTTGATTAAGTTCATCTCATTTGCCTATAAAAAGAGCCATTCCCCATGCCTCAACAGAGCAGAGAGTATTTTATAAGAAAAAGCTAAGAGAATATCCAAGTCTAGAGGAGTTTTATATTATTATCTACTCTTTGAATGAGAGTATACTTTTGGTGAAAAATTATCTTTATCGTGTATTGCTGGTGAGAGTGAGATATTATTGTAAGGATAATAGTATCCTGAGACAGCTCTTGGTGTGGTGTTATCAAGAGTTGAAAGGAAGTTGCCTTGGTGAGGTTGTTCATCAAGAAGAACTCTTGGTGTGGTGTTATCAAGGGTTGAAGGAAATTTGCCTTGGTGAGGTTGTTCATCAAGAAGAACTCTTGGTGTGGTGTTATCAAGAGTTGAAGGAAGTTGCCTTGGTGAGGTTATTCATCAAGAAGAAACTCTTGGTGTGGTGTTATCAAGGTTTGAAGGAAAAAGTCTTGGTGAGGTTGTTCATCAAGCAAGTTGTAAAGAGTTCTACAACGTAGTGGAAAGCTTAGCTCGTGGAGCTAGGAGCCCGTGGACGTAGGCAAGGTTTGCCGACCCAAGTAAATTGAGTTTGCACTCTCTCTATCCCTATCTCTTTATATTTACTTGCACTTGTGATTGTTCATATTATTATTCTCTGATTACATATTGCATAACTTCTAAATATCATCTCTGCCCTTCATTCTAAAGAAAAGAAAGAGTTAAATAATTTTGCTCTTCAAAGAAAAGTTTTACAAATTCGTTTTGATAAATAAAAACCCAATTCACCCCCCCTCTTGGGTTGCCATACTTGGGTCAACAAGTGGTATCAAAGCAAGGTTGCTCATTTTTTTTAAATCTTAACCGATTTTGAGCTATAGCAACTTTTAATTCAACTTCATATGTTGAGGGACTTTCTATCTCTAGACCTCCATTTTTTAATGGAAGTGATTACTCTTATTGAAAAAGTAGAATGAGTATTTTTTTGAATTCTTTTGATTATGATTTGTGGTCTATTGTTTTGGAAGGACCTTTTGTTCTTACCAAAATTGAAAATGGGAAATGCATGCTTAAAGAACCCAAAGAGTTTAGTGAAGATGATAAAAAGAAATTGAGTTTGAATGCTAAAGCTATGAATGTGTTTTATTGTGCTCTAGATAGAAATGAGTTTAATAGAATATCTACTTGTTCTATGGCACAAGAAATATGGCACACACTTGAGGTAACTCATGAAGGAACTAGTCAAGTTAAAGAATCCAAAATTAGTATGCTGGTTCATAGTTATGAGCTTTTTAAGATGAAATCGGATGAATCAATTTCTGAAATGTTTACTAGATTTACGGATATTATTAATAGTTTGAAATCTCTTGGTAAATCTTATTCTAATGTTGAAATGGCGAGAAAGATTCTTAGGTGTCTACCAAAATCTTGGGAGCCAAAGGTGACGGCAATTCAAGAAGCAAAGAACCTCACCAAACTACCATTAGAAGAACTTATGGGTTCTCTCATGACTTATGAAATCACCTTGAAGGAGAATGAAGAAGATTTCAAGAAAAAGAAAAATATCGCTTTCAAATCTTCAACGAAAGAAAAAGATGACTCCGATGACGAAGGAGATGATGAAGATCTGGCATTCATCACAAGAAATCTAAAAAGGATGATTAGAAGAAACCAAGGATTCAAGAAGATTTCTAGAATGGATTGTCCATACTTGAAGAATCAAGACAAGAAATCCAAAGCAATGAAAGCCTCAAATTGGGATGATAGTGAGGCTAGCTCCACCAAAGAAGAAGATTGTGAAATGGCAAATATGTGCTTCATGGCTTTAAGAGAAGATGAGGTAAGTATTCTAAACTATGATCCTAAGTTTTCATATGATGAATTATTTGAAGCATTCCAAAATTTACATGTACAAGTTGATAAACAAAATTCAAAAATCAATGCTTTCAAAAAGAAGTCAAAAATCATGTTATCTCATTTAGAAGAGTTGGTGGAAATAAATGAAGCTTTAGAAAATGAAAATGAAATTTTAAAGCAAAAAGATTTTGAAAGTTTGGAAAGTCAAATACATTTATTAAAAACTGAAAATGACATTTTACAACAAAAGGATTTTGATAAATTGGAGAAAGAAATTGTTATTTTGAAAAAGGAAAATAATGACTTGAGAAATATTGTTGATAGTTTTACAAAAAGCACCAAAAATTTGAACTCTATGTTACAAAACCAAAGGTGTGTTTTTGATAAAAGAGGCTTAGGATATAAAACTCATAAAAGTCAAAAGTATTTTAAAAATTATTTTGCTCATGCATCTTTTTGGAATAATCCTAATCATTCATGTACTTATTGTGGAAGTAAAAGACATAAAGTGTATTATTGCTATATTAGGAAAAATCCTAATCTAAAACAAATATGGGTTCCAAAAAGTACCATAACTAACCCCCAAGGACCCAAGAACATTTGGGTACCAAAAAGTCGCTCTTTTATTGTTGATTGTAGAGACAAAGGAGTGGCAAACACAAGTGGTACTTAGATAGTGGATGCTCAAGGCATATGACCGGAGATGCCTCCAAGTTCTCAAGATTAATCATGAAAAAAGGAGGATATGTGACCTTCGGTGATAATGACAAAGGAAGGGTAATCGGACATGGTGATATTGGTAATCCTTCTTCACCTATTATTAAAGATGTTTTGCTTGTTCATGGTTTAAAACATGATTTGATTAGCATTAGTCAATTGTTTGATAAGGGATATTTTGTTACTTTTGAGCCTAATAGATGTGTGATTAAGGATGTTAGTAACAATAAGACATTATTTGTTGGTAATATACAATTGATATTGATGTTAATGATCATGTAGAAAATTGTTTCATTGTTAATCATGATACTTGGTTATGGCATAGAAGGTTAGGTCACGCTAGCATGGACACAATTTCAAAAATTTCTAAAAATGATTTGTTGATGGTCTTCCAAAAATAAAATTTGAAAATAACAAGATTTGTGATGCTTGTCAATTTGAAAAACAAGTGAGAACTTTTTTAAACAAAAATTTTTTTTTAACAAATAAACCCCTTAGTCAAGATAGATTTTGCATAATTAGAAAAGAATTAGACATATTGGATATGCTTAAATTTGCTTTTATATGATAATATTTGAATGGTAGCATATGTTAAGGGGGAGAATATATTTAGGGGGAGTAATTAATTTGATTATATCTTTTTGATGATAACAAAAGGGGGAGAAATGGTTGGATTGCTTATATTCATAACAAGTGCCAAATTTTTATTTATTCTTGATTTTATTTTCATTCTTGATTTAGATATTATTTTAAAGCAATCAATGTTTTGTCATCATCAAAAAGGGGGAGATTGTTAGCCCTAAGGCTACATGATAATTTTGATGATAACAATACACATTGATTAATTGAGATTTACTAACATGTTTATTTATGTGCAAGAGTAAGATCATTGAAATAATTTTAAAATCAAGAAGAGGCTTATTAAATGAAGTGTTGAAGCTAAGGAGAAGACTACATGTTAAAGGCACCAAAGTTTAAGAACAAGGTTTGATTCAAGGAATGTGACACATGAGCAATGTTCAATCAATTGGTTATATATTTCTCTACAAATGTCCAAATAATGTGATTCTTGAGCCTTTGGAAAGCTTACTCAATTTACAACATTTCATATGTTTTAAATAAATTCAAATTTCAAGTGTAAGGTTGTCCAAATCATCATGCAAGTTGAAAGACAAATGGAAGCAGCTGACATGAGCACCGAATACTCCTTTGGACATATCTTGAGCTATAAAAATCAAAATGACTTGATTCTTGGGCATTAGAAAGATGACTTAATGGGGCACATTTCATATGTTTTGAAGAAATTCAAATTTCAAATGGAAGACCAACATAATTGACATGAAATTCGGTGGACTGACACAGAGAAGAAAAATCAACTCACATAAACACCGAATGGTGTTTTGGCCATATCTTAAGATAGAGATATCTAATTTCTTTGATTCTTAATGTTTTGGAAAGATTATTCAAATATCAAGATCTTTTATGTTTTGAAGAAATTCAAATTTCAAATGGAAGGCTGACAGAATTATCATTCAAGTCAGTGGACTGACACATGGAAGAAAAATCAAGTCACTTGAGTACCGAATGGTCTTTTGGCCATATCTTGAGCTACAGATATCTAAATGACTTGGTTCTTGATGCGGTGCAGATCTTTTATGTTTTTCATATTTTCAAATTTCAAACGGAACATTGACAAAAATGGCAGACAAGATTACGGTTTTTATGGTGGGCAGAAAATGTGGAGTTGGTGTCTTCACTTGATCAAGTTCATCTCATTTGCCTATAAAAGAAGCCCTTCTCCCATGCATTCAGCAAGAGCAAGAGAAGTATCTATCAAGCAAAAAACAAGAGAAATATCAAGTCTAGAGAGCTTTTATATTCTTTATCTACTCTTTGAAGAGAGTTATACTTTTGTTGTAAAAATTATCTTTATTCTTGTATTGTGGTGAGAGTGAGATATTATTGTAAAGGATAATAGTTATCCTTGAGAGAACTCTTGTTGTGTGTTATCAAGAGTTGAAGGAAGTTTTCTTGGTGAGGTTGTCCATCAAGAAGATCTTATGGTGTGGTGTTATCAAGAGTTGAAGGAAGTTGCCTGGGTGAGGTTGTTCATCAAGAAGAACTCTTGGTGTGGTGTTATCAAGAGTTGAGGAAAGTTGCCTTGGTGAGTTTGTTCATCAAGAAGAACTATTGGTGTGGTGTTATCAAGAGTTGGAAGAAAAAGTCTTGGTGAGGTTGTTCATCAAGCAAGTTGTAAAGATTTCTACAACTTAGTGGAAAGCTTAGCTCGTGGAGCTAGGAGCCCGTGGACGTAGGCAAGGTTTGCCGAACCACGTAATTGAGTTTGCACTCTCTCTATCCCTATGCTCTTTACATTTACTTGCACTTGCGATTGTTCATTATTATTATTCTCTTGATTACATATTTGAGAACTTCTAATATCATCTTCTTCACCTTCATTCTCAAAGAAAGAGTTAAATAATTTTGATCTTCAAAGAAAAGTTTTACAAATCCGTTTTGATAAATAAAAACCCAATTCACCCCCCTCTTGGGTTGCCATACCTGGGTCAACAGAAAAGACCACATTCACGTGCCCCTTCGGCACTTTTGCATTTAGGAGAATGCCTTTTGGAGTTTGTAATGCCCCAGGCACTTTTCAAAGATGCATGTTAAGCATTTTCAGTGACATGGTTGAGCATTGTTTAGAAGTTTTCATGGATGATTTAATTGTCTTTGGAAACTCTTTTGATAATTGTCTTGAAAATTTAGAAAAAATCTTAAAAAGGTGTGTAGAAAAAGGTCTTATTCTGAATTGGGAAAAATGTCATTATATGGTCACTTCAGGAATTGTCTTAGGTCATGTGGTGTCTTTTAAGGGAATTGAAGTGGACAAAGCAAAAGTGGAATTAATTTCCCATTTGCCTCCACCAAAAACAGTCAAAGAGGTTCGTTCATTCTTAGGGCATGCTGGATTCTATAGGAGGTTCATAAAAAATTTCAGTGCTATATCTATACCTCTTTGTAACCTTTTAATAAAAGACACTTCCTTTGAATGGACTCAAGAATGTCAAAATGCCTTTGATACATTAATTGGACTTTTAAAAACTGCTCCAATTATGCAATCTCCTGATTGGTCCTTGCCTTTTGAATTAATGTGTGATGCAAGCGACTTTGCCGTTGGTGCTGTTTTAGGACAAAGAAAAGAAGGTAAGCCTTATGTGATATACTATGCAAGTAGGACTTTAAATGATGCATAAATGAATTACACAACAACTAAAAAAGAACTACTTCCAGTAGTATTTGCATTGGATAAATTTCGATCTTATTTAATTGGCTCTCCAACAATTGTTTACACTGACCATGCAGCTGTGAGATATTTAATGTCTAAACAGGATGCAAAACCTAGATTGATACGGTGGATCTTATTGCTCCAAGAATTTAACATCACAATAAAGGATAAGAAAAGAGCCGAAAATGTCATTGCAGATCATCTTTCAAGACTAACGATAGAGACATTAATTGAAACTTCATCTATCAATGATTCTTTTCCTGATGAATTTTTATTTTCCGTTGCTACTGTACCTTGGTTTGCTAACATTATAAATTTTCTTGCGACAGGAAAAATGCCACCTCATTGGAATGCTCAAGACAAAAGGAAATTTTTAAACGAGGTAAAAAATTTTTATTGGGATGACCCATATCTATTCAAATATTGTCCTGACCAAATAATGAGAAGATGCATACCCGACAGTGAGGTAAGTAGTGTCATTAACTTTTATCATTCTGAAGCATGTGGAGGACATTTTTCATCTAGAAAAACAGCTGCTAAAATATTGCAATGTGGATTTTATTGGCCCACCTTATTTAAAGATACACATGCATTTTGTAAAACATGTGAAAATTGTCAAAATTTAGGATCCATTTCAAAAAGAAACATGATGCCTTTGAATCCCATTCTAATTGTTGAAATATTTGATTGTTGGGGTATTGATTTTATAGGACCCTTTCCACCGTAATTTGGTTTTGTGTACATTCTTGTGGCAGTAGACTATGTTTCAAAAGAGTCGAGGTAATTCTATGTCGAAACAATGATCACAAAACAGTTATCAAATTCTTGAAAGAGAATATCTTATGTAGATTTGGAATTCCTCGAGCCATTATTAGTGATGGGGGTACACATTTTTATAACAAACCATTTGAAACTTTAATGAAGAAATATGGAATAACCCATAAAATTTCTACACCTTATCACCCACAAACAAGTGGACAAGTTGAATTAGCTAATAGGGAGATAAAACAAATTTTAGGAAAAACGGTTAACCCAAATCGTAAAGATTGGTTTTAAGACTTAATAATGCACTTTGGGCTTACCGAATTGCTTTTAAAACATCATTGGGAATGTCTCCTTATAGATTAGTTTACAGCAAACCTTGTCACTTACCCGTGGAAATTGAGCATAAAGCTTATTGGGCCATTAAAACATTTAACACAAACTTGAATGATGCTTACAAGTTACGAAAACTCCAACTGAGTGAACTTGAAGAAATCAGGAATGAGGCTTATGAAAATTCTAAAATCTACAAAGAAAAAATGAAGATTTTTCATGACAAATTCATTGTTAGAAAATCTTTTGAACCTTTACAAAAAGTTTTTTTGTATGATTCAAGATTGCATTTGTTTCTTGGTAAACTTCGGTCTCGTTGGACTGGACCTTTCATTGTTAAAAATGTTTTCCCTCATGGAGCAGTTGAAATTGAGAAGCCAAAGAATGGTATGTGTTTAAAGTTAATGGACAACGGTTAAAACCATTCTTTGAAAATTTTGACCAAAACGAAGAGTCCATTGCTTCAATTAATCCTTTTTAAGGATTGATTTTTCCCGGTCAAGTGGTAGATACGGTACTCCTTGACTTTTAAAGTCGGTTTTTCAGTTCCCTAAAAACTGTTGCTCACCTTGCATTCATTTTCCTTTCTTTTCTCGCATGGACACCATTCTCTCAGATCTGCACAAACATTTTCCCTCTCTTCCTCCAAATGATTTGCTTAAAATTTACAAAGCTCGTGCAGAAAGACTTAGGATGTTGATGTGTAAGGGAATGCCTATCGAAGTAAGATGGTTAATTGAAGCCAAGGTTCGATTTTCTTATGAATTTTAAGATAATCTTGTGTCTCACATACCAGGTATGGGAAAAAGCTCTTACACCAAAAAGCGAAGAGCGAAAAGGTTACAAGTTTGTCCCAGATGTGCAAGATGGACTTGTAACCAGCGTTGCCGCTCCTTGGGATATTTGTCTAACAATTGAGAGGATAAACTATAGTTCATCAAGAATGGACTGAGTAAGGAGTCTTTGGATGATATCCGAACGACTTTTGAGACGCATTCTTATGGACTTGTGCAGCGTAAAATTTTTAATTTGTGGACACAATTCTGAGATGAGCAGGAACGCTATAGTCTTGGGAATTTGACTCAAAACGACCCTATTTGCCAGTTTATAAGAAAACTGGATGGGAAGCATATCCCCAACTCATAGAAGGTGTTTAAGCCGTTTCTGGACGTAAAACCAGAGGAAGATGTGAGCCACAGTCACAACTACCTGTACAGATGCATGCGTGCCATCATTTTTGAATTTTAATACCTCATTGCTGTCATTTTTGAATTTGTATCTTTTGTTTGACTTATGGTGTCTTATTTCATCATCTTTTGAATTTTTATGCATAATTGTCAACTTTTTCAACAAACAACCGAGCTACCTAGATAGATATCATCATTAGCATACCTTTTTTGCACTCCATAAATAACACATGTCTTGTTCTCTTCTTCACACATAGTTAGAGAGTTGCATAGACATGGAGGGAACTTCACAACGTCGAATCCAAAGGATATGTGTATTCTGCGGATCTCGACCGGGTAAAAGTGAGGAGTTTGTAGAAGTAGCAAACTATCTTTGTAGGCTACTGGCTGAAAGAAAGATTCATATGGTTTATGGGGGAGGTAGCCTCGGGTTAATAGGTTGTGTATCAACAGCTGCACATATAAGAGGTAGTCAAGCTTTAGGAGTTATTCCTAAAGCTTTGGCCATAGAAAGCATCGTTGGAAAAATAGTTGGGACGGAGTTACAGGTCTCCTCTATGCATGAATGCATGACACATATGCTCATCGATTCAGATGCCTTTATTGCTTTATCATATGGCTTTGGCACTCTTGAAGAAATTTTTCAAATTGCCTCTTTGGCACTCTTGAATAAAATTTTATCCCTCATTCAGCGAGAAAGATCCTTATTTCTGCAACTTCTGTTGGTGAGTTACTTGACAAATTACAAGAAGTTGAGTATGAACCTGACCCAGCTAGTACTCAAATTAATTGGGTAGGAGGGCAAAACAAAAAGTGTAAATTGGATATGAATCTTTGTTTGTAATTTTTTTCTTGTCTTTTATTTTATTTTATTTTTAGCATGTTATTTTATGAGTCTTTCAGGTCATCTCTCTTGAATAACAGAAGCTTCAGGTAATGTCTCCTATACTTTATCTCTCTACATTTAAACATTGATGACAATTTTTCATTTGGTTGGGGGGAAAAGATAGTATACATAAGTGTGTCTCGAATTTTCTTTTTCTTGAAAAAAAAGTGAGTCAGTAATTAGATTTAGAGTGTGGCGTAAGGAGTTCAAATCCTCTTGAGACGCATTCTGGGTCAGGAATGGCAGAGTAAGAAGGACCAGTTTGAACTCTTGAAACCCATTCTAACCAATTTGTCATTTTATTTTGATTTTGTGAACTCAGTTTAGCTAACCTGATATTATTTAGTCTTGATTTTTGAATTTTATAACAAGGAGGACTTATTCACTTCACTTTGAATTATTCAAATCTATGAACTCTCATAACATTATCATTTAATAAACTGTGTGCTTATGTACTCGTTAAGCAAGTATTCATGAACCTTTCTTCACACACACACACACACACATACCTTGATGCATGATTGTGGGTGGCAAAATGAAATGTTGTAATATTTGAGTTATTTTGTTTTGTTTAGGATAACAACACAAAAGAAGGGGAAAGCAAAAAAAAAAAAGCAAAAAAAAAAGTGAAAAAAAGAAAAAAAACAGAAGAGAAAACAATTGTGGATAAGTTTGGTCTCGTAGCCTCCTTAATTCGAGCAATTAAGCCCGAGGGGTGTCTCAACACCTAATACCCTAAGACCAACTGGTTTGGGAGCTATTGACCCAAAGCTCGCTACATGGATTAAGGAGAAAGCTTAATGGGATTGAGGAGAAAGCTTAATGGGATTGAACATTGCACTATCCACAAGTTTCTAAGCAAAAATAAAGCATCGACAACCCGAGTCTTTAAGCTCGTAGGGGTGTCTTAACACCTAATGCCCTAAGGCCAACTGGTCTGGGAGTCATTAGCCTAAGGCTCGCTACATGGGTTAAATATGCATTCCTTAAAAAAAAAAAGAAAATATATATATATATATATAATGAGTAAATGCCCCTTACCTAAGGTTGTTAGCCTTAACAAATATTAGAATCGATATGGCTTCTTTCTAATAAGCCCCATAGTCATGTGTCGACTGAGCACAAAAAGAAGGTTTATTGATATCTTGACTGAAGGGTACATGAGTCATAAAAAAAACGGTTGAGAGTTTGTTTATTTGGATAAAATCAAGGAGAGTGCAATAATGACCACCTTGGATGTAAAATTCTATAAATCACTTCTAAATAATAACGCTTTAATTGCTAGGGACTAGCAATAAGCTGGTTGGGGGGTGTGATGAATACTTAAATATGTATGCTTAATAAGAGTTTAATTCATCATATTGCATTAATAGTGTTATTAAATTCCTCAATTTAAACATATTTGTAGTCTTTACATCCTTTGAATTAACTTTCTATTTGTATATCAGAATGGTGCAAATCTTAATATTTTGGAAAGCTGATTCAATTATCTACAAGATTGTATTTCACAGATATCATCAAATTCGGGATTTTAGCAGACCAAAATTGGGCTGGAAGTGAACCCATCTACAGTCTCGGCCCAGCTTAACCAGGCCTCAGTATTTGGACCGTATCTCTCAGAATACGTATCCAAATTGTATGAATCAAGATGTTCTAGAAAGCTGAGAGAAATATCCACGACTTTAATGGAGACATGTGATTAAAATTCACAATAATTCAAGGTCAAAATCGGTGGTCAAAGTCGGTTCACTTAATTACCCCAATTGTCAAAGTTAGGTCACCTAATATTTGACAACTATTCCTTTGTAATTTGACAAGTTTGCCCCTGAATGTATCTATAAATAGAGGTGCCTTGTGACCCATTAGGACATCTTGGCCTTTGCTGGGATCTTGTATTGTGTTTCTCTCTTGTTTTAATGTTATTAACGAATTTCCTTTTTCTTGCATTTTGTGTTCTTTCTCTTATAATGTCTTGCTAATTTCTCTCTTGCTAAGGTGAAAGGGTGAAGCCCTTGATATGAGAGTAAGGATCCTCTAACTCTTTAATATGTACTTAATTATCATAATCTTATGTTGTTTATTGTATATGATTTATATTTACTTTCTTAACCAATCTTGACACCACTCGTAAAGTGGAGGTCTTGATCCATTATAGACAATCCTTGGCACATCAAATGCTTGGATCCTTTCTAGATGTCGTATGGTTTTTCCTTACCGACATGAATCTAGTTAGGAACCTTGATTTGTTGTCGATATATGAAGATTGGCATATTGGATGCTTGAACCCATTTACAAGTAGTGGTATCAATATTGGTAACGAAACAAATATAATTCATATAACTAAAATGGGTTGTTTATCCTTATTCAAAATATCAAGGACGGATCCTCTAACCTTAGCCTTCATTATTATTGTGTTGATTTTTCTTGTGTGATTCTTATTTATTATTTACGAACTTGTTCCTTATTTATATTTGTTAATATTATATTGTCATCTCTTTAAATCATCCACATCATATTGCTTACTTTATAGTTTGTAGCGCTTAAATTCCCTTTTTCGTGGATCGACCTCGGTCTCACCGGGTTTATTACTTCGACACTCCTATACTTGGGAGACAATCCTTTTTTGGATGTGTCATTGGGGATATGCTTCCCATCAAATTTTCTTACAAATGGCAAACAGGTTCATTTTGAGTCAGATTCCCAAGACTATAACGTTCTTGCTCATCTTGAAATTGTGTCCACAATTTCAAAATTTCACGTTGCATAAGTCCACAAGAATGCGTCTCAAGAGTCACTCGGATATCATCCAAAGACTCCCTACTTAGTCCATTCTTGATGAACTGTAGTTTATCCTCTCGATTGTTGGACAAATATCCTAAGGAGTGGCAACGCTGGTTACAAGTCCATCTTACACATTTGTGACAAACTTGTAACCTTTTTGCTCTTTGCTTTTTGGCGTAAGAGCTTTTCACCAAACTTGGCATGTGAGAAAAAAGATTATCTAAAAACTCACAAGAAAATCAAACCTTCACTTCAATTAGCTATTTTAAATCAGTAGGAATACTCTTGCACATCAACATCCTTAGTATTTCTACGCGAAATTTGTAAATTTTAAGCAAATCATTTTGAGGAAGAGAGGGAAAATGTTTGTGCAAATTTGAGAGAATGGTATCCATGTGAAAAAAATGAGAGATAAGAAGAGAAAATGAATGTAAGGTGAGCAACAGTTTTTAGGGAACTAAAAAACCGACTTTAAAAGCTATAGAGTACTGTATCCGCCACTTGATCGGGAAAAATCAATCCTTTAACTTTCATTTTGGGAAAAAGGATCGATTAAAGCAATGGACTCTTCATTTTGGTCAAAATTTTTAAAGAATAGTTTTAACCGTTGTCCATTAACTTTAAACATATTACTATTCTTTGTATTCTCAATTTCAACTGCTCCATGAGGGGAAACATTTTTAACAATGAAAGGCCCAATCCAACGAGACTGAAATTTACCAAGAAATAGGTGCAATCTTGAATCATATAAAAGAACTATTTGTGAAGTTTCAAAAGATGTTCTAACAATGAATTTATCATGAAACACCTTCATTTTTTTTGTAGATTTTAGAATTTTCATAAGCCTCATTCCTGATTTTTTTGAGTTCACTCAATTGGAATTTACGTAACTTACAAGCATCATTCAAATTTTTTTAATGTCCCAATAAGCTTTATGCTCAATTTCCACAAGCAAGTGACAAGGTTTTCCTTAAACTAATCTATAAGGAGACATTCCCAATGATGTTTTTAAAGCAGTTCAGTAAGCTCAAAGTGCATCATTAAGTCTTAAAGACTAATATTTACGATTTGGGTTAACCATTTTTTCTAAGATCTGTTTTATCTCCCGATTAGCTAATTCAACTTGTCCATTTGTTTGCGGGTGATAAGGTGTAGGAACTTTATGGGTTATTCCATATTTCTTCATTAAAGTTTCAAATGGTATGTTACAAAAATGTGTACCCCCATCGCTAATAATGGCTCGAGAAATTCCAAATCTACACAAGATATTCTCTTTCAAGAATTTGAAGACTGTTTTTGTGATCATTGTTTCAACATGGAATTACCTCGACCCATTTCGAAAAATAATCTACTGTAATAAGAATGTACACAAAACCAAATGATGGTGGAAAAGGTCCCATAAAATTAATACCCCAACAGTCAAAGATTTTAACAACAAGAATGGGATCCACAGGCATCATGTTTCTTTTTGAAATGGATCTCAAATTTTGACAATTTTCACTAGTTTTGCAAAATGCATGTGCATCCTCAAATAAAGTGGGCCAATAAAATCCACATTACAAGATTTTAGCAGCTATTTTTTTAGATAAGAAATGTCCTACACATGCTTTGGAATGACAAAAGTTAATGACACTACTTACCTCATTGTCGGGTATACATCTTCTAATTATTTGATTTGGACAATATTGAAACAGATATGGGTCATCCTAATAAAAATTTTTCGCCTCCGTAAAAAACTTCCTTTTGTCTTGAGCATTCCAATGAGGTGGCATTTTTCTTATTGCAAGAAAATTTACGATGTTAGCGAACCATGGTACAACGGCAACAGAAAATAAAAATTCATCAGGAAAAGAATCATTGATCCGTGAAGTCTCAATTAATGTCTCTATCGTTAATCTTGCCAGATGGTTTGTAAGGACATTTTCGACTCCTTTCTTATCCTTTATTGTGACGTTGAATTCTTGGAGCAATAAGATCCATCGTATCAATCTAGGTTTTGCATCCTGTTTAGACATTAAATATCTCATAGTTGTAAGATCAGTATAAACAATCGTTGGATAACCAATTAAATAAGATCGAAAATTGTCCAATGCAAATACTAAGTAGTTCTTTTTCAGTTGTTGTGTAATTCATTTCTGCATCATTTAAAGTCCTACTTGTATAGTGTATCACATAAGGCTTACCTTTTCTTCTTTGTTCTAAGACAACACCAATGGCATAGTCACTCGCATCACACATCAACTCAAAAGGAAGTTTTTCACCTCAGTCAAAAATTTCCTTTTGTCTTGAGCATTTCAATGAGGTGGCATTTTTGTTGTTGCAAGAAAATTTACAATATTAGCAAACTAAGGTATTGCAGCAACAGAAAAAAAAAAATTCATCAGGAAAAGAATCATTGATAGGTGAAGTTTCGATTAATGTCTCTGTCGTTAATCTTGACAAATGGTCTGCAACGACATTTTCGGCTCCTTTCTTATCCTTTATTGTGATGTTGAATTCTTGGAGCAATACGATCCACCGTATCAATCTAGGTTTTGCATCCTATTTAGACATTAAATATCTCACAGCTGCATGATCAGTGTAAACAATCGTTGGAGAACCAATTAAATAAGATCGAAATTTGTCCAATGCAAATACTGCTGCAAGTAGTTCTTTTTCAGTTGTTGTGAAATTCATCTATGCATCATTTAAAGTCCTACTTGCAGAGTATATCACATAAGGCTTACCTTCTTTTCTTTGTCCTAAGATAGCACCAACGGCATAGTCACTCGCATCACACATCAACTCAAAAGGCAAGGACTAATCAGGAGATTGCATAATTAGAGCAGTTGTTAAAAGTCCAATTAACTTATCAAAGGCATTTTGACATTCTTGAGTCCATTCAAAAGGAGTGTCTTTTATTAAGAGGTTACAACAAGGTTTAGATATAGTACTGAAATGTCTTATGAACCTCCTATAAAATCCAGCATGCCTCAAGAATGAACGAACCTCTTTAACTGTTTTTGGTGGATGCAAATGAGAAATTAATTTCACTTTTGCTTTGTCCACTTCAATTCCCTTAGAAGACACCACATGACCTAAGACAATTTCTGAAGTGACATTATAATGACATTTTTCCCAATCCTAAATAAGACA
This sequence comes from Boswellia sacra, assembly GCA_013180625.2. Lineage (NCBI taxonomy): Eukaryota > Viridiplantae > Streptophyta > Magnoliopsida > Sapindales > Burseraceae > Boswellia > Boswellia sacra. Next base: position 48,311 of record SNVD02012610.1, on the reverse strand, counting down.
TTTTTCTACATACCTTTTTAGTACCTTTTCTATGTTTTCAAGACAATTCTCAAAAGAATTTCCAAAGACAGTTAAATCATCCATGAAAACTTCTAAACAATGCTCAACCATGTCACTAAAAATGCTTAACATGCATCTTCAAAAAGTGGCTACGGCATTACAAAGTCCAAAAGGCATTCTCCTAAATGCAGAAGTGCCAAAAGGGCACGTGAATGTGGTCTTTTCTTGGTCTTCAAGTGCAATGGAAATTTGATAATAGCCTAAGTATCTGTCAAGAAAGTAGTAGTAGGGGTGCCTTACTACTCTTTCAAGAATTTGGTCAAGGAATGATAAGGGAAAATAGTCTGACTAGATAATTAATGCACATCCTCTGACTAGATAAGACTCTTTTGTAATTAATGCACCCCTACTCTTTTGTAATTAATGCACATCCTCTGACTAGATAAGACTCGAGTTGGCAATGATTCACCCTTTTCATTTTTAACTACTGTAATGCCACATTTCTTAGGTACTCTCGTGTAAGGCTTACCCACTTACTATCAGAAATAGGGTAGATAATTCCCACATCAATTAGTTGAGGACTTCAACCCTAATCACCTCTTTCACGTGGGGATTTAATCTCCTTTGAGGTTATTGGGATGTTTTGGCATTTTTCTCTAAATGTATTCTATGTGTGCAAATTAAAGGGTTAATGCCTTTTATGTCTTTTAAAGTCCACCCGATTGCATTTTTATGCTTTTTAAGCACACATATCAACTTACCTTGTTGCTCGCTTGTGAGGGATGAAGAAACTACCATCGGATATGTCTAATTGTCCCTAAGATATGCGTATTTTAGTCCTTCAGGTAAGGGCTTCAGTCCTAACATGGGAGCTTCCTCTTCCTTGCTTTCATTCATTTACCACAATTCTTCGAATCTTGGTTTTGAGTCCTTTTCCATCACTTGTGCACAATCCAGTAAAGAACATGTTTCGGAAAGATCAGGCTCTAGTTCTATACTTGATTCTAATGAATTGAATAAATAGGTTTCCAAAGGGTCAGAAGAACTCCCTTTTTGGATGTGGTTTTTCATAATAGTTTCAATATATTAGCCTCCTCAATTTCATCATCTTCTTTATGCGGTTGTTTGCACATATTAAAAACATTAAGTTCCAATGTCATGTTCCCAAATGATAGCTTCATGACTCCATTCCTGTAATTAATCAAAGCATTAGAGGTAGCTATAAATGGACGCCCTGAAATAACAGGAATTGAATTGCATACTTCCACTGGTTGTATGTCTAAGACAATAAAATCCACTGGATAAATGAATCTATCAACTTGAACTAACACATCTTCTACTACTCCTCTTGGTACTTTAATTGATCGATTAGTAAGCAAATGAGTCACAGAAGTCAGTTTTAACTCACCTAGATTGAGTTTCTAAAAAACCGAGTATGGAAGCAAATTCACACTAGCACCAAGATCAAGTAAAGCTTGTTCAATTTTGTGGTCTTTAATAACACATGAAATTGTAGGACAACCTGGATCCTTATATTTCACTGTATTATTGTTTTGAAGAATAGCACTTACTTGTTCAGCTAGAAAGGTCTTCTTTTTCACATTCAATTTCCTTTTTATAGTGCACAAGTCTTTCAAAAATTTTTGCATAAGAAGGTACTTGTTTGATCACATCAAGCAAGGGAATGTTGACCTTTACCTGTTTGAAAATTTCAAAGATTTCAGAATTGTGAGTTGACTTGTTTTGTGTGGGTAATGCTTGAGGAAATGGAGGCACAGATGAGGATTTGGTTTCTTCTTCGCTAGACGTTGGTTTAGCATCCTCTTACTGTAATTTAGAGATCGATTTTTCTTCTTTCTCATAGAGGTTAGGAATGTGTTTTTCAACAACCTTACCATTGCGAAGGGTCATGACTAATTTGGCTTGGTCAAAATAATGGTTATTTGAACTCCCTACATTTAAGTTAGATTGATCTTTGGGGTTTTGCAATGTTTGAGAAGGAAATTTTTCTTTTTCTTGGATGCTAAATGTGGATGCAAATTTGCAAAAATATCTAACAAATTTGCTAATGTTTGAGCAGTTTGACTATTGAAAGTCTCTTGCTTTATAATGAATAAATGCAATGTCTCTTCAAGGTCATTCCTAGAAGGAGGAGCATATGCATGAACATGAGAATTTTGAAAATTTTATCGTGTTTGAAAAAGGACTTGTGAAGATTGTGCATGATTGTCATTTTTCCAACTAAAATTTGGATGAGTTCTCCAATCGGGATTGTAGGTTTATGAGTATGGATTGTGATTTGGCCTTTTGAAAGTGTTCAAGGAATTGGCTTGTTCGTGGAGACTTTCCCTAAAGGTCAGTAAAGTTGGGCAATCATCAGTGGAATGGTCATTGTCATTACAAATGTGACAGACAATTTATTGAATAGAATTCAATTAATTAAACACTCTTTTTCATTTCTAAAGCATCGACTTTTCTAGCTAGGGATGTATATTTGGCTTGAAGGTCATGGTCTTCCCTAAGGTTGTGTATGCCTTTGTTGGGGCCTTGCTTGGTACCTCATAGGTGCCAACAGTGTCCCAATTCTCCAAATTCTCTATTATACATTAACTCTACTAGTTGCCTATCTTAAGGTGTTAACCCTTCATATAAGTGTGTAACTATTCCCCAAGTTTCAAAACCATGGTGAGGACAGGTGTTAAGTAGTTCCTTATACCTATCCCAACATTGGTAAAAGGTTTCCCCTTATTTTGGAGTGAAATTGAAAATTTGTCTTTTAAGGGAATCTGTTCTATATGTAGGAAATTTTTTTTAAAAACATTATTGTTTCATCTCATCCCATGAACTGATAGAATTTAAGCTCAAATTTTGCAGCCATATTCTAGCTTTATCTTTTAAAAGAAAAAGGAAAAAGCTTTAATGTAATGGTGTTTATGCTACAATTTGGGTCACTATAAGAGTTACACACCTCTTCAAAGATTTTTAAGCACGAATATGGGTTTTCCATATCAAGGCCATGAAAGGTGGGTAGAAGTCGAACAAAACTTGGTTTGAAATTGAAATGGATTGAATCAGGAGGAGAAACTACACAAGATGGTGCACTAGTCTTTACCAGATTCATGTAATCTCTGAAGGTTCTTGGTTGGTTTTGATTATTTTGTTAGGCTGTGAATCTTTCCATAAGATTGTCGACCATATTTTCTAAGGAAGATGATGTTCTTCTAACAAGTCTACCACTAGATGTTCGTGACCAAATTTTCATACAAGAAAGAGAAAAGAAAAGAGAAGAAAAGATTAACACACGACAAAGAAAAAAATGAAGATCTAAAATGAGAAAAGAGAATACTTACAATTTTGCATGCCAATTTTGACCTTCCCCGGCAACAGCCCAAAAACTTTGACACCTTCGAAAAAGGGTTGTCTCCCAAGTATAGGAGTGTCGAAGTAATAAACCTGGTGAGACCGGGGTCAATCCACGAGGAAGGAGATTTTAGCCCTACAAATTATATGCTAAGCAAATATGGTATGATTAGTCAGAAGATATTAACAAATAGAAGTAAAGATGATAGGCGGTACTACCGATCATTCAAATGTAAAACAACAATAAAAGGTGGTTAAACCATCCATAGAAATAGGTGGTAAAACCTACCATAGCAAATTAAAGAACATGTTCATAACAATAGATGAGAATAAATAAAATACGTAAGTAAAAGGAATTAACACAATAACAATGAAAGCTAAGGTTAGTGGATCCACCCTTGAAATATCAAATAAGGATAAACAACGAAATTATACTCAATTGGAATCCACACATCAAGGAGGTTCCAATTGAAAGGAATGTCATTTAAGCACAATTTTATTTATATGAATTATATTTGTTTCATTACCAGTATTTATACCACTTCTTGTAAATGGGTTCAAGCATCTAATGTGCCAATCACTATATGTCTATAACAAATCAAGGTTCCTAACTAGACTTTTGTCTGTAAGGAAAAACCATACGACATCTAGAAAGGATCGAAGCATTTGATGTGCCAAGAACTATCAACAATGGATCAAGACCTCCACTTTACGATTGGTGTCAAGATTGATTAAGAAAATAAATATAAATCATATAAAATAAATAACTAAGATTATGATTATTAAGCACAAATCAAAGGGTTAGAAAATTTTTATTCGCACATCAAGGGGTTAACCATTTCACCTTAGCAAAAGAGAATTTAGTAAGACATTATCAAAGAAGGAAAACAAATTGTAGGAAAAAGGAAATTTATTAATAACTTTAAAAGAGCAAAACACAAGAGAGAAAAGCACAATAACAAGTGATCCCAGCCAAGGCCAAGATGCCTCAATGGGTCATAAGGCACCTCTATTTATATATACATTTAAGGGCAAACTTGTCAAATTACAAAGGAATAATTATCAAATATTAGGTGCACCAACTTTGACAATTGGGGTAATTGGGTGATCTGACTTTGACCACCAATTTTGACATTGAATTATTGAGAATTTTAATCACATGTCAGCATAAAAGTTGTAGATATTTCTCTTAGATTTCTAGAACATCTTGGGTCATACAATTTGGATACATACTTGGAAAGATTGGTCAAAATACTAAGGCATGGTTAGGCTGGATAGAAATTGTAGATGGGTTCACTTCAAGCCCATGTTTGGTCCACTAAGAGCCCAAATTTGATGATGCTTGTGAAATACAATCTTGTAGATAATTTAATCAGCTTTCGAAAACATTAAGATTTGCACCATTCGGATCTACAAATACAAAGTTATGCTTATTTTACCGAACCTACAATAAAACCAAAATTAAGAGAAAGTTATTTCAAAGGATGCAAAGACTACAACTATACTTAAGTTAAGGAATTTAATGACACTATTAATGTAATATGATGAATTAAGCTCTTATTAAGCATATATAGCTAAGTATTCATCAAAAGTAGAATTGAAAAAGGCGAAGCCAACCAGACAAAGTTCTGTCCATCATCCCAAGTGAATACATGATGAAGGATATTGTCACCCTATCACCTCTGGTGTGAATGCTTATAGTGGAAGCTGGGAAGTTGATGAAGTAGGCCAGATTAGTTGCTTATGGTGTCTAGGTAGTAAGAGGAATAAGGCTCTCAGACCTGAATGATTGATGATCGAGTATGGTAGAGAATTCCTTATACAAGGGGCAAAGCTCTTACCCATTGAAGCGGAAGACGTGATCATAAGAATCCCTAAAAATTGTGGAATCCTTGAGAAAATGGACGTCAAGCTCTACATGTCAAAGAAACTTCAGGTAAAAAAGACCGATGGATTCAAGTTGTTTCTATTCATCATTCTTTAGAGGCTTCAAACGAGGTTGGAGGGTCTTGGGAAGCCCTTAGATATATTAGAAAGTGTGAGAAGAGACATTGGAAGGTGTGAAGGGAGGTAGAAAGGAAAATGAGAAAGTCAATGGCAACAATCCTTACTCATCATCACCAACATTAATTAAAGTAGTAGTAACTTGAGCCTGAAAATGCTCAACCTCTCAGTTAAGGCACTGGATTTGCAGGAGACCCATCTACTCCAAGCAAGAAGGATATAGCTAGAAAAATAGATATCATGCATACATGAGTCATAAATCCTTTTCTTATAGGAAGCATGATCCAGAATAAAGCATAGTTTAAAAGTGACCAAGTTTTGTAAAATCACAAAGTAGTATGAAATACTAGGGGTAACCGTAGAGGAAGAGGGCTCAACATCTAGAGGAATAGCAATAGAAAGAGTATGATGTGTAAATCAATCTCAATGAGACCTGGAAGGATAGAGGCAATATGATGAGCAAGCCAGTCTTGATATAGGTAACAAGATATGCAAGTTACTTGGATCGAGCAGTTTAGTGTTGCTAAGGCCTAATGATCACCGAAAGCAGCATGATGTGTTTAAGCAATTCAAGTAATGCCATGTACAAGATGTCTGGAACAAATGATAATCGAAGAGGACTATTGTTTTGAAAAGGAAGTTCAAGTTTGGTGTCCACCTTGAAAAAGGCATATTCTTTGAAGAACGCATTCACCTTAAAGAAGGAATCCCCATCGAAGAAGGCATCCACCTTTAAGAAGGAACCTCCCTTGAAGAATTCATCTACCTCAGAGAAGGAGAAGCCCTTAAAGAAGGCAACTTCCTTGAAGAACATATCCACCTTGAAGAAGGAATCTCCCCTGAAGAAGGCATCTCTCTCGAAGATGGCATCCACCTAAAAAATGGCATCTCCCTTGAAAAAGGCATCTACCATGATGAAGACATACACCTTGAAATGACATCTCTTTTGAATTCTACCCTACATAAGGAATTTTGAAGAAGAAATTTGGAGTTCACCTTGAAAGAGTTGAAAAAAAAAAGAAGAAAAAGATTTATAATCAAATAGTTCAAAGGGTAAAAAGAATAAAGAGAGAAGAAAGAGAGGGAAAGAGAAAGAACAAAGAGAGAAGTGAGAGGAATAAAAAGAGAAAAGAAAAAGAAAAAGAGAGAAAGAAAGAAGAAAGAGATAAGAGAGAGAAAACAAAAAGGGAGATGAGAAAATAAAAGAAAATAAAAAAGAAATAGAAGAGCAAGAAAGAAGGCAAAAGAAGAATTCTTCATCAATCCTAAAACACTAAAAGAATTTTTTAGCAGAACTGATGACAAGCACCCAGCCATGTCAATAGCTTAGCAACTGACAAAGAAAAAAAGAGTAACATTAGTCAATAGAATCTTTGATTGGAATCACATGGAAGAATTCCTCTAGATATCAGAAAGCGATTTGTTGAAGAACACAATGAACAAGGTAAAATTTAAATTGATTGTACATCATTGAGAAATGTTTGAATCTTGCAAGAACTTGCAAAGACAAAGGACAGATCCCCAATGAGTTATTAGATGAACAACATGAATATAAGAAAGAAGAACTCAAGAGATTTCCCTAGTGGGCCAGAAGGAATCGAGAATAAAAGCAAGAACACTCAAAAGAAGGGCATGAAACCTAATGAATACAAAGACTGGAAGAAGCATGAAGAATACTTAGAAGAGGAGCATAAAGCCAACGAATGCAAAGTTTGAAGAGATTAAAGAAGAACGAAGAATACTTAGCCAAAGGCAACAAGAATAAGAAGGTCTAAAGACCGCAAGACAATTTATGATAGAAATTTTTCTAGTAGGCATGCATTAGAAGGAAACCTTAAGAAGTAGGTGCACTTAAGAGTGTTTCAGGCCCTTAGAATAAGCATAAGCCCTAAGAAGAGATGCCGTAAAGAGTATTGAAAACCCTAGGAAGTGAGTGTACTTAAGAGTGTTTTAAGCCTTTAGAATAGGCACAAGCCCTAAGAAGAGGCAAACTTAGGAGTGTTGAAAACACTAAGAAGTACGTACATTTAAGAGTGTTTGAAGCCCTTAGAATGGGCAAGAGTGTTACTAAACCCTAAAAAGTAAGTGCATTAAAGTGTGTTTTATCATAGCATCATAAGGATGCGTCTAGCCCTTGAATGGGCTCTTTTGCCGTTGAATGAGCACACTCACCTAAGACAGGCACGTTCGCCCTGAAATGGGCACCTCCACCTTTAGATGGACACATCTACCCTTCAATGGGCATACTTGTCTTAGATAGGCATGTCAATCTTTGAATGAGCACACTTGCCTTAGATAGACATGTTAGCCCTTGGGTGGGCACTTGAGCCCCTAAATGACCACACTTTCCTTAGATAAGTATGTCAGCCCTTGAATGGGCACACTCGTCTCAGATAGGCAAGTTCGCCTGTGGATGGGCACCTCAACCCTTAAATGGATATATCCACCCTTAGATGAGCACATTAACACTTAAATAGCTTAACCTTCTTGTGGGAATAGAAAAAGAGAGAGAGACGATGAGGAAGTATGATAGAAGGAAGACGAAGCCGAAGATGTTAAAAGACAAAGTAAGAATAGTTTGTCAACGTTTGTATCTCACCGACTTCTCCAAAGTAGGGGGTAAGTTGTAAAAATTGAATCTTTTAGGCTCAATGAAGGAATGAAGATGAATGTTGAGCAATGAACATGATTAAAATGCCCTTAAAGATCAAGAAGAAAAGGGTGAGAAGAAGTTGGCAAAGAGTTTAAAAAACTGACATGTGACTTTGAAAAATCAATAAAAATTAATCTGGGAGGAATTTGGTGATGAGTCATATAACTTGCAAAGCTACAAACGTCTAATTTTCATAGAAATTTACGGATCACAAATCAGAGTTGAATTCCAAAAGTTATGCGCGATGGAAGGAACAAAGGTTCGAAGGGACTGTATAGTATCGACGGATGATAAAAAAGGAAGACGCCAAAAGGAAATTGGCCGGTCGACCATTAGAGAGCCGAGTTGCCTGGCTATTGGCCAATGGCTGGGCATCCATCAAATGGTCGTCCGACCTTCTTGGGTTTATTTTCAGAAATTAGCTTGAAAAACTTCCTTTTTCATCTACACCCCTTCCCTATATAAACCCTGCTCCTTTCACTTTGCAATTCAGACCGATTGTCAAATACAATCATCTCTTTCTCCCTCTTTAAGACATGCTCAAGAATTTGGGAAGTCTTTTTGAGTATGAATTTTTTAGTCATTCTATTGCTCTGAACCTGGAAAGGGTACGTCTTGAGAGCAGAATTCTCTCCGTCCTCATATTCTCCCTTTTACTTTTCTTGCTTAGAAAAAGCATGTTTAGGATTTTATTTTATACTTGGAAGTATGTTTAGGGTTATTATAAATTGTTCTAACCCTATTTGTTTTACCAGATGGATAAACGTGTCGAGATAAGTCCGTGAACTTTTCTTTTTTAGAGTCATCCTTAGGAATTTACTTTCTTTGTGAATGCTTAGAATCATGATTCGGAGAACATGTTTAGAATCACGCTTAAGAGCATATGATCAGTATCATGCTAAGATAAGTTATTTGCTTTGATGGATGCTAGGAAATAGCATAGAATTGGTAGAATTACCATTTTGCGGTTAAATGTTATGATTGGTGCTGATTTGAATTAGGCTAGAATATGTCATGAATACCATGAATTAGGCTAGAATATACCATGGATAGGATATTTTAGGATAGGAATGCCATGATGATACATGATATGAATTATGCTAGAGTAGTTATAGGTAGAATTGCCATGATAAAATTTATCAAAATTTAGGTTAGAATGCCATGATATTGGATTATGGCTTTGTATGATTTATGAATATTTGTGTATTTAAAAGTGTAATTGTATGATTCCATAAAGCGAGGGTAGACTCACGTTGATGGTAAAGGTCCATTACTAAGAATGAATGTTCAAATATATGAATGTATGGAGTATTTTACTATCTTATTAAAAGTGATGTAATCCTTTTCCCATTCCCCCATATTTGAAAGGAAATGTAATCCATTCTCCTCCCTAATTCTATGGATGTTTATAATTGCCATTGATTGGATAATCACCTAACATGCCTAACGAAGATAAAATGGAATCGCGTGCATAAAATCAACCAATTAAGCGAACCAAGTAACAACACGAGCTATTCCTATTTGGTATTTCCTAAGTGAAGGCCTGATTTATATTAAAATGGATTGAAGGACTCGTACCTAACTTCTTGAACCCATTTCTAAAAGGATGAGTATAGTTTAGGTCCTAAAGCGAGGGATCAGATTTCCCCCATTCATTCTTGATTGAATAATTGGTGGCGACTCCTTTCTCCAAACATTCCCATGGCTCGTATGTATTCCCTTGCTCAAAAGAGGCTTTGACACAATGTTGTGGTCGTAAATGCTCTGACGGGATGAAAGCCCTATTCACAGATGTGTTTTTGGAAGAAAGGAGCATGTTTTCGATGTGGCAAGACTAGCCATTATGTTTGATCACGTCCATAGACCAACAAAGCTTTGAATGTCCCAAGTATGAATCAAAATGCTCTAAATAGGGAACAAAGAACACAAGGAAGAGTCCATGCCCTCACCACTGTTGCGACTCAGGAGGCTCCATCTGTTGTTTTGGGTATTATTCCTATTCTTGGTCATAATGCTTATATGTTACTTGATTTGGGTGCTACTCAATCATTTGTGTCCCGTGCTTTTTTAATAAAATGAATGTAGTGCCTTCAATTTGGGATGTTGATATGTGTGTTTCCACTCTTTTGGGAATGGCATTGGGTGCTCATGAGGAATTAAAGTCCTGCATGCATGATTAATATAGCTGATCGGGAATTGGATGCTAGCCTAACAATTGTGGAAATGTATGACTTTGATATGATTTTGGGCATGGATTGGTTGTCCAAACATCATGTACATGTTAGGTGTTATACGAATGAAGTAGTATTCCACCCTCCTACAAGATCTAAATTCAGCTTTATTCGAGCTAGTTTGTCTTCAATACCACGGATATTCTCTGAAACACAGGCTCATAAATTCCTTCGAAAAGGTCGTTTAGATTTCCTAGCATATGTGTTTGAGACAAAGAAAGGAGAAGTAAATATTCAAGACATTTCTGTGGTTAATGAATTTGTGGATATATATCGTGAGGAGTTACCCGGACTCCCTCCAGATCGTGAGATTAAATTCACTATTGATCTCCTACCTAAAATCACTCCTATATCTAAGGCTCCTCATCATCTTTTATTTTTGCAATTCCACCAATTTAGTTTGAATGTAGGGGGCATTAACGTTTTACTAATAATATAAAAAGGGGCAAGCCAAAACCTACTCCTAAAAAGTTAATGAGTTTAGAGCCAATCAACAAGCCCCCCTTTCCTTAGTTGACATCATTCTTCTCAACCAATCTCCATCAGATCTAAGATCCTAAAAGTCTCAACATGAGCAAGCACAAGACCTCATAAGATTCTCACTGTCATAGACACATAACTTATGTGAAAAATCGGATGTGACCAACAGAACTCAAGGAACTAAAGAAGCAAGTACAAGAGCTACTAGATAAGGGTTTTATTCGCCTTAGCATTTCTCCGTGGGGTGCATCAATTCTCTTTGTGAAGAAAAAGGATGGAACTATAAGGTTGTGTATCGATTAACGGGAGTTGAGCCGGGTGACTATAGAAAACAAATATCCACTTTCGAGGATTGATGATCTGCTAGATCAACTCGATGGGGCAAGTGTGTTTCCAAAATTAATCTTCATTTTGGATACCATCAATTAAAAATCAAGAAGGAAGACATCCTAAAGATTGCTTTTTGAATACGGTATGGGCATTATGCATTCTTGAAGATGCCATTTGGACTCACAAATACTCCAATAGCTTTCATGGATCTCATGAATCGTGTCTTTGGATAATTCTTGGACAAATTTGTGATTGCGTTCAGCGACGATATTTTTTGCTGTATTCCAAGAATTCTGAAGAACACGAAGAACACTTAAGGATGGTGCTATAAACAATGAGGGAAAAGAAACTGTATGCCAATCTTTCTTGGGTCATCTAGTTTCGAATGAAGGAATATTAATAAACCCAAGTAAAATGGAAGCTATTGTGAAGTGGCCAAGAACAACCAATGTGACTGAGGTTCGAAGTTTTTTGGGTTTGGTTGGCTACTATAGAAGGTTTGTTAAAGGTTTTTCCAGAATAGCCTAACATTTGACACGATTAAGAAGAAAGAATATGGCTTTTGTCTCGTTAGACGAATATGAATAGAGTTTCCGGGAATTGAAGAATAGATTGGTGACAGTTCTAGTACAAACTATTCCTTCAGGTTCTGAAGGATTTGTATTTTACAGTGATGCCTGAAAGAATGGACTTTGCTGTGTCTTGATGCAAAATGACAAGGTTATAGCCTATGCGTCTCGACAGTTAAAAAGTTATGGAAAGAATTACCCCAACCATGATTTCGGATTAACGGCTGTGGCATTTGCACTCAAAATTTGGAGGCATTACTTATATGAAGTGAGATGTGAAATCTATACTAACCACAAAAGTCTCAAATACTTCTTCACCTATAAGGAAAAATATGAGACAAAGGTGATGGCTCGAGTTAGTCAAAGACTACGACTATGTGATCAATTTTCACCCATGAAAGGCGAGTGTGGTGGTTGATGCATTAAGTCGGAAGTCCTCAGGACATATGGCTGCTTTTGTTACCATACAGAAATAAATAACTTGTATTTGGCCTGGTGAGTACTTGCATTTGGCCTCATTAATTATGCAGCCCACTATTGTCAAAAAGCTTAAAATGAGACAATGTGAAGAAGTATTTCTTAAGAAAGTGAAAGAAGAAATTCCCTCAAGAAAAAGACCAAGATTTGCTATAGCTAATTGATGAACACTTAAATATGTATGTTTTATAAGAGCTTAATTCATTATATCGTATTAATAGTGTCATTAAATTTCTCAACCTACGCATATTTGTAGTCTGTGTATCTTTGGAATTAACTTTCTCTTAATTTTAGTTTTGTTGTTGGTTTGGTAAAATGGACATAACTTTATATTTATAAATCAGAATGGTGCAAATCTTAATGCTTTGAAAATTTGATTAAATTATCGACAAGATTGTATTTCAAAAGAATCACCAAATTCGGGCTCTTAGCAGACCAAAAATGTGCTTGAATTGAACCCATCTGTAGTTTTAGCTTAGCCTAACCATGCCTTAATATTTTGACCATATCTTCTAATATACGTATCCAACTTGTGTGAATAAATATGTTCTCGAAAGCTGAGAGAAATATCTACAAATTTCATTGAGACATGTGATCAAAATTATTAATAATTTGATGCCGAAATTGGTAGTCAAAGTCAGTGCACCTAACAATTGTCAACAAAATATTTGACAATTGTTCATTTATAATTTTACAAGTTTGCCCCTGAATATATCTATAAATAGAGGTGTCTTGTGACCCATTGAGGCATCTTGGCCTTGGCTGAGATCACTTATTATTGTGTTTTCTTTATTGTGTTTTGTTCCCTTAATATTATTAATAAACCATTTTCTTTTTGCAATTTATTTCTTCCTTGCATAATTTATTACTAAATTATCCTTTGCTAAGGTGAAAGGGCAAAATCCTTGATATGAGAATAAGGATTTTTTAACCCTTGACATGTGCTTGATAATAATAATCTTGTGTTGTTTATTTTATATGATTTACATTTATTTTCATAATCAATCTTGACACTACTCGTAAGTGGAGGTCTTGACCCATTGTAGACAATCCTTGGCACATCAAATACTTGGATCCTTTCTGTATGTCGTATGGTCCTTACTTACCGACGCAAGTCTAGTTAGGAACCTCGATTTATTGTAGACATATGATGATTGGCACATTGGATGCTTGAAACCATTTACAAAAAGTGGTATAAATATTGGTAACCAAACAAATATATTTCATATAAACAAAATGGGCTACTTATCCTTATTTGATATATCAGGGGCGCATCCCCTAACATTTGCTTTCATTGTTACTATGTTAATTTCTCTTACTTTTGTACTTCAATTATTCTTATTTATTGCTTATGAATAATTGTTCTTTCATTTGCTATGGTACTTTTTACCTCCTATTTTCATGGATGGTTTTACAACCTTTTGTTAATATCATCTTGATTATTCATATCATATTACTTACCTTTTAATTTGTAGCGCTAAAATCCCCTTCCTTGTGGATTGACCATGGTCTTACTGGGTTTATTATTTCGACACTTCTGTACTTGGGAGGTAATCCTATTTTCGGATGTGTCACTAATAACAAGGTGGTATATTTTGAAAGAAGACTATATGTGCCTAATATTGTGGAGTTGAAACAAGAAATCCTGGCAGTACAAAGATGTACCGAGATCTTCGAAATAACTAATAGTGGAGTGGAATGAAAAATGAGATAGCTCAGTTTGTTGGACAATGTTTGGTTTGCTAACAAATTAAGGCTGCACATCAATGACCATCCGGTTTGCTTAATCGATTACTGATACTATAATGGAAATAGGAGCATATCACCATGGATTTTGTTGTAGGTATGCCTAGAACGCGAAATATGTATGATGCGATTGGTTAAGTATGGATCAGTTGACAAAATCTATGCATTTCCTTCCTGTGCGTACTACCTTTACTATGTATCGATATGCCCAACTCTACGTAAATGAGATCATTAGATTACATGGAGTATCGATATCTATTTTTTCTGATCGAGATCTAAGGTTTACATCCCAATCGCAGAAAAGTCTGTATAAGGCCATAGACACTAAATTAAATTTTACTATAGCCTTTCGCCCTCAAATAGATGGTCAATCGAAAGGGCTATCCAGATTCTGGAAGATATGCCTAGGGCTCGTGTACTGGACTTCAAGGATAGTTAGGATAAACACTTATCTTTGGTGAAATTCACATATAATAATAGCTATCAAGCCACTAATGTTTGGCCCTTTATGAATTATTATATGGGAGGAAATGTAGGTCTCCCATTCATCGGGATAAGGTCGGTGAGAGGAAAGTCCCTAGACCCAAAATTGTGAAACAAACTTGCGAGATCATCTAGAAGGTAAAGGAAAGGATGAATACAACACAAACCAGAGAAAAAAGTTATAAAGATAAACGAAAAAAGAAATTAGAATTTGAAATAGGAGATAAAATCTTTCTCAAAGTTGCTCCAATGAAATGAGCGATGAGATTTGGAGGAAAAGGAAAATTAAGTCCGAGGTATATTGGCCTTTATAAGATTATTGAAAGGATCGAAGAAGTAGACCAGCTTGCATTGCCACCTTCATTGTCGAGAGTGCATGATGTATTCCATATCGCTATGTTAAGAAACTATGTTTATGATAGTGCTAAGTTCTTAATTTCCAAAATTGAGAACCAATCTCACATATGATGAGGCCAATACGAATTGTGGATCATAAATAACATGATCTAAGAAAGAGAAAGATACCACTAGTGAAAGTACTTTGGGGAAATCACTTTATAGAAGAAGTAACTTGGGAGTTGGAGGAAGAGATGCGTAATAAATACCCTACCCTATTCGATTGATAATGTGAAACTTTGAGGACAAAATTTTGAAGGAGGGAAAGTTGTAATATCCTAAATTTTTTCAGGAGACATGATACAATTATGTTACAATTTATATGTGTAATGTGTATATGTTGTGTTAAGTAATGTTGTAATAAAATAGAGATTTGGGGATTTGGGTGAAAGATTTAGGAAGTTAGAGTCTCAAATGAGTTTTGCCCCTTCATGCTTATCTATATAAACGCATAGCCTATAGAATTTTCATAATTTTGTCCTCTATGCTGCAAAGGCTCTAACACTTCATCCCAATCTTTCCTCTTCATTCTTGGCAAGAATTTAAGAGGACAAAGGAAGTGTATGGTGACATCTACGTTCTTTTCCTATTTCTAGCTTTGGAGTATGAAAATTGTTAGAAATTTTTGTGGCTTAAGGTGTTTATGTCATGTATATACTGAAAATTTTCTAGGTAAGGTATATTAGAGTGAGTTATGGAATAACTAAATGGATTGCATGAGGATATAGAGTTAGAAATGAGATTTGAGCTCAAACTCTGCAGGGTCCTTACACTGAGTAGTAAGGAGTACAAAAATCTCTAAAAATTAAATGTTTGTTCTTTGTTTTCTAAATTTTTATCAATTCAATGAGAGATGCTTAGGAGTAACGGTGGCAATTTTTGACACAACACACGAACACGACTTGATACGACACAGGTTAAACAGGTTTGGGTTTTGGCATATTCTATTCGTGTCAAAGATGTCAACCCGTTTAATAATCGTGTCATGTTTGGGTTAAGAGTCTTTAACACACGAACGTGATAATGACACGACATGATTATAACACGAACACGATTGTGACACGAGTAACACGAATATATATTATACACGATTGACATGATAACACGATTAACACGATTATGACACAAGTAACACGAATAACATGAATACATATTATACACGATTGACACGACAACACAATTAACACGAATATTGACACGATGACATATTAAATTTAAAAATACAAAATTTTTTAGACATTTTAGTCCCTAAATATATCTATATTTTAAAGTACAAATAGAATTTTAGAAACCTAATAAATTTTAAAACTTAGTATATTTTTGTCAATTAACAAAAGTTGGAAACATAATTCTGTAACATATTCTAATCGTGTCAATCAGGTCATGTCAATAATGTAAACGTGTCTTAATCGTGTTAGACGGGTCGTGTTCGTGTCTAACACAATTACAACCCGTTTATTATTAGTGTTAGTGTGTCGTGTCATGTTATCTATTTAATAATCGTGTTGTGTTCATATCGTGTCATAGTGACACGAATAATAAACGAGTGGTGTTCGTGTTAGTTTAATCTTTATCGTGTCACAGCTCCACATGACACGAACACAACTCGCAAACACGAATTGCCACCCCTACTTAGGAGTATGTAGAATTTTAAATCACTAAAAAATTTGAAGTATCTGAATTTTACTGAATTTTACAATTTCTGGCACGAAATTCGAACTTCCCCTGTTTTAAAATAGAGCAAGCGGAACGAACTTGATTTAAGAGGTCAAATCTTCATAAAAAAATTTTATTTTCGGTTTGCAAAGATTTTAACATGTTTTCTTTGAGACTGGAAATTTTCATGATTGTTGAAGCTTTGTACGAATTGTTGTGATTGTTCTAAATTGGGCTGATAAAACTGGGTTTTAGCTTTCAGAATAGAGCACGAAGAATAAATTTTTTTTGGATGACCAAACCCCTTAAAAAGCTATGATTTTTGATATGAGGAATCTTGTATGTGCTTTATATCAACTTGTAAAATTTTGTAGCCATTTGAGTAAGATTGAATTACTAAAGTCCTGTTGGTTAATGGAAGGAATACATTAATGGAATGGATAAAGTACTCAACTAAGTGTAATTAAGAGGGTATATGACTTTGTTTAAAGAGACATATTGGATGTGTACAAAGTTTTGCCTATAAAATTTGGTAGTCGTTGCGGTAGGCAATTGTTTCCTAGAAATCATCCACTTGAATGTTTATGGAAATTAAGCAGAAAAAGAGGATTGATTCATGTTGCGGTATGATGACCCTTAAAGCATTTTTGTTATGTTTTAGGTTGAATTCAATACTCAACAGCTACACTTAATAAGGTAAGTAAGCTAAACCTTCTCAAGGACACAATAAATTTGTTGCTTTATGTGATACATATGTAATGTGATGTTGCTAAATGTTAGTGTTACAGCAACTATGTTGTTGTTGTTGTAATGAATGGAAAGCTTGATTGTGAGCTTGTGTTATAACATTGAAGAGTGAACTCAAACACCGACTGTGATGTATTGTAATGAATGAGAAGTTTAACTTAGAGCTTCATTTATGTGACTGAAAAGTGAATTGTGATATATGAATGGTATGCCAAACCTTAGGACACGAAGTGCTTATAGCTTGAGGGGAGGTCTAGACCATGTGTTTCTTTATATGGGATTCGGTAGCATAGGTCCAGTATCGCCTGGATTGTCAGACTAGCCTTGAGTTATTACGTGGGTAGGCATTTATGTATATGTTTCGTATCGTAGGAGAGGGTCTAGTAGGACTATAGTGGCTATCATCGTTGGTGATGGTGGATCTGCTCACGTGAAAGATGCTCACTAAGGCGATGCCTTGCCTATGGATGCCACTGACAGGTAGTTATCTGGGCCTAATTATGTGATATGAATATGAAATGGAAAGTCCTATCTTGACTGGAGAGCATAGTTCCTATGTGTATGTTGATAAGTACTGTGGAAGCTTCCAATTTATGTGAAATGAATAAGATATATGTGTCAGTCATATGTGTGACACTATGTTATGTGAGTCCCTAAGATTTCATTAAAATGAAATAAGCATGTATGTGTGAATGATATGAATTGCTTAGGAAAAGCATAAATATATGCTAAAATATGTACTCATGATTGTGTATAAGAATGTAAATGGCTTGAGAAAACGTGTTAGAGGGGAGCTATATGTTTACAAGTGTGTGCGCAAAGAGTGTGAATAACTTGAGAAGTCCATGTGTGGATTGTAACTAGTAATGGTGTTTATATTTAAAGGTTTGATAGGAGTGAAAATTATAAGCTAAACATAGAATTGGTGTAGGAGCGCTTGCATGGTGGCATAGGGGCGTAGCCTTCACTGACCTAAAGGCGTCTAGGTAGAGATTGGCGCAGGCTTGCATCTCACGTGGCGTAGGCGCACCAAGTTGAAAATGGTGAAAAACCAGAAACTTGGTGTCGTCGCGCAGATTCCTTCACGTAGGAGTGTAACCCACGCACAGTGAATACTGTTTTTTGACTTCCTTAACAAGTTATTCATTACTTGTATGACAAGAAATGAATAGTAATCATACCGTAATACGATTATTACCGTTAATTGACTAACGTAGTATTTCTAATTGGCTTATTTACTGAGTTTGTACTTATTAAATTTATTGTGTTCCTCAGGTGACCAATAGTTGTGGAGGTGGATGGAGGATTTTTGGCAAGACTGATGAAGTTCCCTTGACAACCACAGACTGTTGTAACATCATTTTGAGACTATTCCTTGTTAGAATATTTTTTATTTTTGTACATGTAATGATACACTGTGGTTGTGACTTGAAGCTTTGCTTTTATAGAAATGAAAATTAATGTTTGTGCTAAATTAATATGATTTTACAGCAAAGTGGCTGTTTATTAACTCACTCTGAGTGTATAGAATTTGGGGTGTGACAATGTCTATCACATCATCATTAGCCTCCAAAAATACAATCCAAGGTTCCCAATTATACTATATACATTGGTAACCCAAAATGAATCAAAATCAAGATCCAACAAAATTAGATCGTTGGAGCAGTGAGATGGTCGCAAAAGGAACTTTGTTGTCATCCTACAAAAAATCCTCCAAAAGAACAATTTACTAACACTCACCTGAGGCACACAACAGATTAGTAAGCATAAAACTCAGTAAGCAGCTAGATGTGAGTAATAAAAACACAATGTGTAGAGAATTAATGATACACCATGACATACAACTCACTTCTTAATTCACAATTAATTAATTTACTTTATTTTTAAGTCAAACAACAAATTTCACAAATAGGGAGTCTCGCTCCTGCGCAAGAGAGGTCGCGTGATGGTGCCGAGTCTCGGCCCAAAACACCATTTGAATATAAGGGTTGGCACTCCTACATCATTATAGTTGTGCTCCAATGCCAACTTTCTGCCTCAACGTAATATATATTGAGGAGCTTGCCCTCTTGCACACCTCACATGGCGGTCCGGTACCACGCCTTTATTTGGCCACTGTACTTAAGCCATTTCCTTCCTCACAGCACACATATATTTCACTCAACACACAAAAGTTTTCCTTTACACATCTTCAACACATTTAAAAACACACCATAAACACAATTGATACACATTGACACATCCGAAAAAGGATTGTCTCCCAAGTATAGGAGTGTCGAAGTAATAAACCCGGTGAGACCGGGGTCGATCCACGAGTAAGGGGATTTAAGCGTTACAAATTATAAGATAAGCAAATGTGAGATGGATGATTCAAAGAAATAACAAGAGAATATCAATAAATATGTAAGATGGTAGGTGGTATTACCAACCATAGTAAATTAAAGAACAATTTCATAAGGTGGTAAAACCTACCATGGTAAATAAAATAAAAAGTTCATAAACAATAGAATAATTAAAATACAAGAGGAATTAACACAATAACAATGAAGGCTAAGGTTAGGGGATCCGCCCTTGATATTTCAAATAAGGATAATTAACCCATTTTAGTTATATGAATTATATTTGTTTCGTTACCAATATTTATACCACTTCTTGTAAATGGGTTCAAGCATCCAATGTGCCAATCACCATATGTCTACAACAAATCAAGGTTCCTAACTAGATTCGTGTCGGTAAGGAAGAACCATACATCATCTAGAAAGGATCCAAGCATTTGATGTGCCAAGGATTGTCGATAATGGATCAAGACCTCCACTTTACGAGTGGTGTCAAGATTGATTAAGAAATTAAATATAAATCATATTGAATAAACATTATAAGATTAAGATTATTAAGCACATATTAAGGGTTAGAGAATCCTTATTCTCATATCAAGGGTTTCACCCTTTCACCTTAGCAAAAGAGAAATTAGAAGAACATTATAATAGAAAGAAAATAAAATGCAAGAAAAAGGGAATTCATTAATAACATAAACACACAAAACATAATACAAGATCCTAGCCAAAGCCAAAATGTTCCAGCCAAGGCCAAGATGCCCTAATGGGTCACAAGGCACCTCTATTTATAGATACATCCAGGGGCAAACTTGTCAAATTACAAGGGCATAATTGTCAAATATTAGTTGTAAATATCTTTGACAATTGGGATCATTAGGCACCGAAATTGACTATCAATTTTGACATCGAAACGTTTTGCATTTTAATCACATGTCTTCATGAAAATTGTAGATATTTCTCTCAGCTTTATAGAACATATTGATTTACACAATTTGGATACGTATTTTGAGAGATACGGTCCAAATACTGAGGCCTGGTCAGACTGGGCCGAGACTATAGATGGGTTCACTTCAAGCCCAATTTTGGTCCACTAAAAGCCCGAATTTGATTATGCTTGTGAAATACAATCTTGTAGACAATTGAATCAGCTTTCAAAAACATTAAGAATTGAACCATTCTGATCTATAAATAGAGAGTTATGACCATTTTACCAAACCTGTAACAAAACCAAAATTAAGAGGAATTAATTCCAAAGATGCAAATGCTACAAATATGCTTAAGTTGAGGAATTTAATGACACTATTAATGCAATATGATGAACTAAACTCTTATTAAACATGCATATTTAAGTGTTCATCACACCCCCCAACTAGCTTATTGCTAGTCCCTAGCAATTAAAGCGTTATTATTTAGAAGTGATTTATAGAATTTTACATCCAAGGTGGTCATTTATTGCACTCTCCTTGATTTTATCCAAATAAACAAACTCTCAACTGATTTTTTTTTTATATGACTCACGTACCCTTCAGTCAAGATATCAATAAACCATCTTTTTGTGCTCAGTCGACACATGATTATGGGGCTTATTAGAAAGAAGCCATATCGGTTCTAATATTTGTTAAGGCTAACAACCTTAGGTAAGGGGCATTAGGTGTTAAGACACCCCTTCGAGCTTAACGACTCGGGTTGCCGATGCTTTATTTTTGCTTGAAAACTTGTGGATAGTGCAATGTTCAATCCCATTAAGCTTTCTCCTTAATCCATGTAGCGAGCTTTGGGCCAATAGCTCCTAAACCAGTTGGTCTTAGGGTATTAGGTGTTGAGGCACCCCTCGGGCTTAATTGCTCGAATTAAGGAGGCTACGAGACCAAACTTATCCACAATTGCTCTCTTCTTTTTTTCACTTTTTTTTTCAGTTCTTTTTTTTTTTTTAACTTTCCCCTTCCTTTGTGTTGTTATCCTAAACAAAACAAAAGAACTCAATATTACAACATTTCATTTTGCCATCCACAATCATGCATCAAGGTATGTGTGTGTGTGTGAAGAAAGGTTCATGAATACTTGCTTAATGAGTACATAAGCACACAATTTTTAAATGATAAGGTTGTGAGAGTTCATAGATTTGAATAATTCAAAGTGAAATGAATAAGACCTTCTTGTTATAAAATTCAAAAATCAAGACTAAATAATATCAAGTTAGCTAAAATGAGTTCACAAGATCAAAATAAAATGACAAATTGGTTAGAATGGGTTTCAAGAGTTCAAACTGGTCCTCCATACTCTGCCATTCCTGACCCAGAATGCGTCTCAAGAGGATTTGAACTCCTTACACCGCACTCTGAATCTAATTACTAACTCGCTTTTTTTTTTTTTTGCAAGAAAAAAGAAAATTCAAGACACACTTATGTCTACTATCCTTCCCCCCCAACCAAATGAAACATTGTCCTCAATGTTTAAATGTAGAGAGATAAAGTATAGGAGACATTACCTGAAGCTATCATAAAATAACATGCTAAAATAAAATAAAATAAAGGACAAAAAGAAAAAAAAAATTATAAACGGAGATTTAGATCCAATTTGCACTTTTTGTTTTGCCCTCCTGCCCAATTAATTTGAGTACTAGCTGGGTCAGGTTCATACTCAACTTCTTGTAATTTGTCAAGTAACTCACCAGCAGAAGTGGCAGAAACAAGGATCTTTCTTGCTGAATAAGGGATAAAATTTTGTTCCACAGCTGCATCAACAAAACTTATCAAAGGATCAAAGAAATTTTTAACATTCAACAAACCTATGGGTTTTTTATGGAGATTCAGTTGGGCCCAAGAGGCAATTTGAAAAATTTCTTCAAGAGTGCCAAAGCCACCTGGTAAAGCAATAAAGGCATCTGAATTGATGAGCATATGTGCCATGCGTTCATGCATAGAGGAGACCTGTAACTCCTTCCCAACCGTTTTTCCAACAATTCTTTCAACAGCCAAAGCTTTAGGAATAACTCCTAACACTTGACTACCTCCTACATGTGCAGCTGTTGATACACAACCCATTAACCCGAGGCTACCTCCCCCATAAACCACATGAATCATTCTTTCAGCCAGTAGCCTACCAAGATAATTTGCTACTTCTATAAACTCCTCACTTTTACCTGGTCGAGATCCACAAAATACACATATCCTTTGGATTCGACGTTTTGAAGTTTCCTCCATGTCTATGCAACTCCCTAACTATGTGTGAAGAAGAGAACAAGAGATGTAGTATTTATGGAGTGTAAAAAGGTATGCTAATGATGATATCTATCTAGGTAGCTCAGTTGTTTGTTGAAAAATTTTACAATAATGCATTAAAATTCAAAAAAGACGATGAAATAAGACAACATAAGTCAAACAAAAGATACAAATTCAAAAATGACAGCTATGAGGCATTAAAATTCAAAAAATGATGGCACACATGCATATGTACAGGTAGTTGTGACTGTGGCTCACATCTTCCTCTGGTTTTACGTCCAGAAACGGCTTAAACACCTTCTATGAGTTGGGGATATGCTTCCCATCCAGTTTTCTTATAAACTGGCAAACAGGGTCATTTTGAGTCAGATTCCCAAGACTATAGCGTTCCTGCTCATCTCGGAATTGTGTCCACAAATTAAAAATTTCACGCTGCACAAGTCTACAAGAATGCGTCTCAAGAGTCGTTCGGATATCATCCAAAGACTCCTTACTCAGTCCATTCTTGATGAACTGTAGTTTATCCTCTCGATTGTTAGACAAAAATCCCAAGGAGCGGCAACGCTGGTTACAAGTCCATCTTGCACATCTGGGACAAACTTGTAACCTTTTCGCTCTTCGCTTTTTGGCGTAAGAGCTTTTTCCCATACCTAGCATGTGAGACACAAGATTATCTGAAAATTCATAGGAAAATCGAACCTTGGCTTCAATTAACCATCTTACTTCGACAGGCATACCTTTACACATCAACATCCTTAGTCTTTCTGCACGAGCTTTGTAAATTTTAAGCAAATCATTTGGAGGAAGAGAGGGAAAATGTTTGTGTAGATTTGAGAGAATGGTGTCCATGCGAGAAAAGAAAGGAAAATGAATACAAGGTGAGCAACAGTTTTTAGGGAACTAAAAAACCGACTTTAAAAGCGACAGAGTACCGTATCTGCCACTTGACCTGGAAATAAAATAAAAACACACAACTAAAATAAACGCACACAAAATAAAATAAAAAAAACTAGAAATGATAGCAAAAATCAAGAATAAAAATAAAAATGAAAATATGGCATAGATGGATAAAATTTGATCAATCATTATAAAGAAATGCAAAAGAGGAATCTTTTCGAAAGTGATTTACCACGGTAAAAAATATGCCATTGAGGTGGTACCTTTCTTTTTCCTTTATTTGTGAGAATGAAAGAGATTACCACTATCTGAGTTTGTTTGTCCTTAAAACATGCATTATTGAGTGTGGATGTTTGTTCCTGCCTTTTTTCGAACCATGGCTCCCAACTCTTAATCTCCTTCACCTGTATAAAATCAAGTAATGAGAATTCTTTAGAAGCAATGGGCACTAGTTGCATACTTGGTTCAAATGAATTGGTTAACTCGATTTCTGAAGGACTTGAAAAATTCTCATTTTGGATATAGTCTTCCATATTAGTTTTAGTCCTATTAGCTTCCTCATTTTCATCATGCTCGAAAAATTCATTAATATCAAAATTTTGGTTAAATTCCTTTGCATGATGCATAAGTGAGGATTCGGTCTTTTCTTTGTTAGGTGTAAGTTGATTAACCTCTTCCTTACCCTTTAGGATTGATTCATCATCTTTCTCATAAGGGTTAGGAATATGTTCTTGATCAACCTTACCATCATGAAGAGCACTTACCGAATCTTCGAGAAGAGCACTTACGATCTTCATCTAGATGTTGGCCACTTGGATTACTCACATGTGGATTGATGAGGTTTGGCTCGAGTTGAGATGGAAACACACCTTTCTCATGAGTACTAAATGCAAATGCAAGTTTTTCAAGAGCATCATTCAAGTTTGCCATAGTTTGAGCAACTTGACTATTAAAAGCCTCTTGCTTTGCAATGAATGAATTCCATGTTTCTTTAAGATCCTTATAAGATGCATGATCATGAGCTTTTTGAAAATTTTGACATGATTGAAAGGAAGGTTGGTAAGATTGTGCATTATTATCATTCCTCCAATCAAAATTCAAGTGATTTTTCCATCCAAAATTTTGTAAGGATTAGGATTTGACCTTTGGAAAGTGTTTAAAACATTGGTTTAGTCATGGAGACTTTTCCTAAAGGTAGGCACAATTGGGCAATCATCCGTAGGATGATCATTAGAATTGCAAGTTTGACAAACAATTTCTTGCATAGACCACATTTCTAAGTCCTCGACTTTCCTAGCGAGGGATGTAAATTTAACATGTAGATCATGATTCTCCCTAAAGTTATATATGCCTCTACTAGACATTCTTGGTACCTCATAGGCGCCAACATTATTCCAATTTTGGGCATTTTTCGCTAGTAAGTCTAGGAAATCCATGGCTTCATCAGGGTCTTTATTTTCAAATTGTCCATTACACATTAATTCTACCATTTGCCTAGTTTGATGTGTAAGACCTTCATAGAAAATTAAAACTAGTCTCCATGTTTCCAAACCATGGTGAGGACAAGTATTGAGCAATGCTTTATACCTATCCCAACATTGGTAAAAGGTCTCTCCTTGTTTTTGAGTGAAATTGATGATTTGCCCTTTGAGAGAATTTGTTCTATAGGGAGGAAAGAATTTTTTTAGAAATTGTTGTTGCATTTCATCCCATGAGCTAATGGATCCCGACCTAAGATTTTGTAGCCATGTTTTAGCTTTATCTTTTAAAGAAAAAGGAAAAATCTTTAATCTAAAGATGTTTATGCTACAATTTAGGTCACTATAGGTATTGCAAAACTCTTTAAATTCTCTCAAGTGCAAAAATGGGTTTTCAACATCTAGGCCATAAAAGTGGGGTAAGAATTGAATGAAATCCGATTCATGGTCTAAGTATAATGCATCATGAGGGAAGATTATACATGATTGTGAACAAGTTCTCCTAAGATTTATGGGGTCCATTAATGTTCTTGGTTGGACATGAGCATGATTTTTTTTTCAGACAAGATGAGTGGCTACTAACAATTCTACCAATTAATGCAAAGAGAAAGAAAAGATGAACACATGCAAGAAAAAATAAAAAATAGAAATGGGGAGAGAAGAGATGAACGTATGCAAGAAAAATAAAAATAGAAATGGGAAAAGAAAATACTTACAATTTTGTACGCCAGATTTTACCTTCCCCGGCAACGGCGCGAAAAACTTGACACATTCGAAAAAGGATTGTCTCCCAAGTATAGGAGTGTCGAAGTAATAAACTCGGTGAGACCGGGGTCGATCCACGAGGAAGGGGATTTAAGCGTTACAAATTATAAGATAAGCAAATGTGATATGGATGATTCAAAGAAATAACAAGAGAATATCAATAAATATGTAAGATGGTAGGTGGTATTACCAACCATAGTAAATTAAAGAACAATTTCATAAGGTGGTAAAACCTACCATAGTAAATAAAATAAAAAGTTCATAAACAATAGAATAATTAAAATACAAGAGGAATTAACATAATAACAATGAAGGCTAAGGTTAGGAGATCCGCCCTTGATATTTTAAATAAGGATAATTAACCCATTTTAGTTATATGAATTAAATTTGTTTCCTTACCAATATTTATACCACTTCTTGTAAATGGGTTGAAGCATCCAATGTGCCAATCACCATATGTCTACAACAAACCAAGGTTCCTAACTAGATTCGTGTTGGTAAGGAAGAACCATACATCATCTAGAAAGGATCCAAGCATTTGATGTGCCAAGGATTGTCGACAATGGATCAAGACCTCCACTTTACGAGTGGTGTCAAGATTGATTAAGAAATTAAATATAAATCATATTGAATAAACATTATAAGATTAAGATTATTAAGCACATATTTAAGGGTTAGAGAATCCTTATTCTCATATCAAGGGTTTCACCCTTTCACCTTAGCAAAAGAGAAATTAGAAGAACATTATAATAGAAAGAAAATAAAATGCAAGAAAAAGGAAATTCATTAATAACATAAACACACAAAACACAATACAAGATCCTAGCCAAAGCCAAAATGTTCCAGCCAAGGCCAAGATGCCCTAATGGGTCACAAGGCACCTCTATTTATAGATACATCCAGGGGCAAACTTGTCAAATTACAAGGGCATAATTGTCAAATATTAGTTGTAAATATCTTTGACAATTGGGATCATTAGGCACCGACTTTGACCATCAATTTTGACATCAAAATGTTGTGAATTTTAATCACATGTCTTCATGAAAGTTGTAGATATTTCTCTCAGCTTTCTAGAACATATTGATTTGCACAATTTGGATACGTAATTTGAGAGATACAGTCCAAATACTGAGGCCTGGTCAGACTGGGCCGAGACTGTAGATGGGTTCACTTCAAGCCCAATTTTGGTCCACTAAAAGCCCGAATTTAATTATGCTTGTGAAATGAAATCTTGTAGACAATTGAATCAGCTTTCCAAAACATTAAGAATTGCACCATTCTGATCTATAAATAGAGAGTTATGACCATTTTACTGAACATGTAACAAAACCAAAATTAAGAGGAATTAATTCCAAAGATGCAAATGCTACAAATATGCTTAAGTTGAGGAATTTAATGACACTATTAATGCAATATGATGAATTAAACTCTTATTAAACATGCATATTTAAGTGTTCATCACACATCTTAAACACACTTAGGCACCATTCTTAAGGACGATATACAAACACTCATGGTAAGATTTCTGTATAACACAATTCACAACATGTCATCCGTTATGTATCGTCGTCAATGACATGTGTTTTTCAAAACTCATTTTAAAGAACATACCACCCATTACGTATCATTGTCATTGGTATATTTAGTGGCCATTAGTCACCCGTTACGTATCCCCTTCGGTGATAATCACTTTCATGAAGTATGTCACATGTTATGTATCACCGACGATAATATATTCTAATTGGCCACTAGTCTCTCGTTAGATAAAGTAATTGGTGACTTAACATACACATATGTGTTTACAAGCCACACAACACATGTTGCCTACCACATAGAGAAGTTTGCTTGTCCTAGTAAATTAGGCATGAATTACACTTTCACACACACACAATGTCATTATCAAACATTACCCATGCCTTTCTACACCAAATTTTCATATTTGCATAACCACATTCCATTTCTTTTGCCTAACAATCATGGAATTCAGGTCAAAATGTCGCTCACATACACATATAAGTGAGTGAAATGACACATCACATGATTTAACTATAAATCCCAATAATGTCATCTCACCTCAATGTCCTTTTGTTCATCGTCCCATTCACATTTCCATTCACAACACATTAATTTATGGCATTTCCAATCAACATATCACATATACGTTCATAAACACAATAATAAAAAATATCTCATTGTAATAAAAAACATCCATTGTGTCCTTAAAAGAGGTCTAGCCATTTACTTGATTAACTTCACCTCTTGATTTTGATTTCCACCTCTTTCTTCCTCCTAGGTCTCCCTCTTCCTTTCCAACTAGGTGCAAGTTAAAGAGAACAATAAGGGTTCTGGATATGGAGAAATGGAAGTAAATGAATGCTCTAGATACATCAAGCCCCATCTCCTTATATAAGTAACGCGTGCACAATTTCGATTTTACCCCTCCAATAACTAAATTTTTCCAATTTCATTCTCCAACATTCACTCATTACCATATTTCTTAGGCACATATGCACATTAATAAATGAATATATTTTAAGAACACTAAAGTTATCTCTACTTACAAATATTTAGGATGTTAAATTGTCAACTTATATTGCTTTTGTTTTTATTTTATTTAATTTATTCATTTCAATGGAGAAATTTGGTGTGTACTGACAAAAACGAACATCTGGAAACATTACTTATAAATTAAGATAAGTTTACATAAATTCTTTAAAAAATTTGCCTGCACAAACTAATTTGTTTGGATTTTTTATTATCTCCCTAGTCTGCTTAGTTCTCTATGCCTCTCTATTTATGCTTAAACTATTTGCAGTGCCTTTAATGAAACTGTGAAATGGCATCGGGCACGGCACCATTGTGTCAAGTTATTTTTTTCTCCTCCTATACACTATTCGACACAATATTCAAAAATAATTATGACATTAATCACTTGCATTCATCAATCCCCTCTCTAAAAGAGCACTTTGTCAATGTGAAAGTTGATAGTCTTAGGATCACAATATGCGGTGTAGTAAAAACTCTTGGCCACTATGAGAAATGTCTACTTGATATCGGATTCAATGCCATCTTTGGAATTTTGCAGTACTAGCTGCACAAGTTGCCTCATTTCAAACTCTATTTGGGCATTTATGACGCTAATAAGGGAGTTTGCATTACTATCATTGCATTTGTCATGTGCCTGAGAATGGAAAAGAAAAAATGAATTAAGCTCTACAAAGTGGGGGCTTATGCGAATGCAACTATGATATTTTTGCGAATAATGAGGTTATTTAGATCATGTAGCCCGAAAAGTTTTTCCAATCAATAAAAATATAATGAGTAATCATTTGAAGTTTTCTAATTATACTTGGCAGCCTTCTCAGAATCCATTTGGGGAGTTTCTCTAAACAGAATAGACCTATCCCTTCAAATGATGAGCTTTAGTTAGAACATGAGTTGTTATTTGAATATATATATTGTTAGCCCTAAAGCTATATAATAATTTTGATGATAACAATACACATTGAATCATTAAAGTATTACTAATATGTTTATTTATGTGCAAGAATAAAATCATTGACGTAATTGTAAAATAAAGAAGATTCTTATTAAAATGAATTGTTGAAGCTAAGGAGAATACTACATGTTGAAGGCGCCAAAGTCTAAGTATAAGGTTTGACTCAAGTAATGTGACACATTAGCAAAATTTGATCAATTGATCATATATTTCTCTATAAATGTCCAAATGATGTAATTCTTAAGCCTTTAGAAAGATTACTCAATTTATAACTTTTTATTTGTTTTAAAGAAATTCAAATTTCAAGTGCAAGGTTGTCCAAATTATCATGTAAGTTAAAAGACACGAGCATCAAATACTATTTTGGATATATCTTGACCTAGAGATATCTAAATGACTTGATTCCTATGGCATTGGAAAGATAATTTAATGAAGCACATTTCATAGTTTTTTAAGAAATTCAAATTTCAAATTGAAGGCTGACATAATTGACATGCAAATTGGTGGATTGACACAAGGAAGAAAAGTCAACTCACATGAGCATCGAATAGTCTTTTATCCATATCTTACGATAGAGATATCCAAATGATTTCATTCTTAATGTTTTGGAAAGCTTATTTAAATATGCAGATTTATGTTTGGAAGAAATTCAAATTTCCAATGTTAGATGGACATAATCACAATTCAATTTGATGGACAGACACAGGGAAGAAAAATCAATTGACATGAGCACCAAATAATCTTTTGTCCATATCTTGAGATAGAGATATCCAAATGACTTGATTCTTAATGTTTTGGAAAGCCTATTCAAATATTCATATCTTTTGTGGTTTGAAGAAATTCTAATTTCAAACAGAATGCTGACATAATCATCACTCAATTTGGTGGACTGACACAAGGAAGAAAAATTAACTTACATGAGGATCGAATGGTTTTTTGTCCATATGTTGAGATAAAAATATCCAAATGACTTGATTCTTGATGTGTTAGAAAGCTTATTCAAATATACAGATCTTTTATGTTTTATAGATTTTAAAATTTCAAACACAACATTAACAAAAATGGCAGATAAAATTATAGTTTTAATAGTGGGTAGAAAATTTGCGGTTGGTGTCTTCACTTGATTAAGTTCATCTCATTTTCCTATAAAGGGAGCCCTCCTCCCATGCATTCCACAAGCATCCACCAAGCAACAAATAAGGGAAATATTAAGTTTATAGAGCTTTTATATTCTTTATCTACTCTTTAAAGAGAGTTGTACTTTTGTTGTAAAAAAATTTCTTTATTTTTGTATTATGGTGGGAGTGAGATCATTCTTGTAAAGGATAATAGTTATCCTTGAGAGAACTCTTGGTATGGTGTTGTCAAGAGTTAAACAAGTTATAAAACTCTTGGTGTGGTGTTATCACGGGTTGAAGGGAAAAGTCTTGATGAGATTGTTCATCAAGCAAGTTGTAAAAGAACTCTTGGTGTGGTGTTATCAAGGGTTGAAAGAAGAAGCCTTGGTGAGGTTGTTCATCAAGCAACTTGTAACAAACTCTTAGTGTGGTATCATCAAGGGTTAAGAAGAAGTCTTGGTAAGCTTGTTTATCAAGCAAGTTGTAAAGAATTCTACAACTTAGTGGAAAACCTAGCTTGTGCTGCTAGGAGCCCGTGAACGTAGGCAAGGTTTGCCAAACAAAGTAAATTGAGTTTGCACTCTCTCTATCCCAATCGTCTTTATATTTACTTGCACTTCTGATTGTTCATTATTGTTATTCATTTGATTGCATCTTAGATAACTTCTATTTTCATCTTCTTCACCTTTATTCTCAAAGAAAGATTGAACTAATTTTAATTTTTGAAGAAAAGTTTTATAAATCCATTTTTATAAATAAAAACCCAATTCACCCCCTCTTGGGTTGCCATACTTGCGTCAACAAGTTGTATCAGAGCAAGGTTGCTCATTTTTAATCCAACTTCATATGTTGAGGGGCTTTCTACCTCTAGATCACTATTTTTTAATGGAAGTGATTACTCTTATTGAAAAACTAGAATGACTATTTTCTCGCAATCTTTTGATTATGATTTATAGTTTATTGTCTTGGAAGGACTTTTTGTTCCTACCAAAATTAAAAATCGAGAAAGCATACTTAAGGAACCTAAAGAGTTTAGTGACGATGATGAAAAGAAATTGAGTTTGAATGCTAAAGCTATGAATATGTTATATTGTGCTCTAGATAGAAATGAGTTTAATAGAATTTCTGCTTGTTCTACGGTACAAGAAATATGACACACACTTGAAGTTGCTCATGAAGGAACTAGTCAAGTTAAAGAATAAAAAATTAGTATGCTAGTTCATTGTTATGAGCTTTCTAAGATGAAACGAGATGAATCAATTTGTGAAATGTTTACTAGATTTACGGCTATTCTCAATGGTTTGAAATCTCTTGGTAAATCTTATTCTAATGTTGAAATGGTGAGAAAGATTCTTAGGTGTCTACCAAAATCTTAGGAGCCAAAGGTGACGACAATTCAAGAAGCAGTGGACCTCACCAAACTGCCAGTAGAAGAACTTATGGGTTCTCTCATGACTCACGAAATCACCTTGAAAGAGAATGAAGAAGATTTCAAGAAAAAGAAAAATATCGCTTTCAAGTCTTCAACGGAAGAAGAAAATTGCAAAGTGGCAGACATGTACTTCATGGCCTTAAGAGAAGATGAGGTAAGTATTCTAAACTATGATCCTAAGCTTTCATATGACGAATTACTTGAAGCATTCTAAAATTTACATGTGCAAGTTGATCAACAAAATTCAAAAATCAATGCTTTCAGAAAGAAGTCAAAAATCATGTTAACACAATTAGAAGAGTTGATGGATGCAAATGAAGCTTTAGAAAATGAAAATGATATTTTAAAGCAAAAAGATTTTGAAAGTTTGGAAAATCAAATACATTTATTAAAAATTGAAAATGAGATTTTAAAACAAAAGGATTTTGATAAATTGGAGAAAATATGTTATTTTAAAAAAAGAAAATAATGACTTCAAAAATACTATTGACAGTTTTACAAAAAGCACAAAAACTTTGAATTCTATGCTACAAAACCAAAGGTGTGTTTTTAATAAAAGAGGCTTAGTATATAAAACTCAAAAAAATGAAAATGATTTAAGCCCAATTTTAGTTACATAAATTATATTTGTTCCATTGCCAATATTTATACCACTTCTTCTAAATGGGTTCAAGCATTCAATGTGCTAATCATCATATGTCTACAATAAATCAAGATTCTTAACTAGATTCGCGTCGATAAGGAAGAATCATACGACATCTAGAAAGGATCCAAGCATTTGATGTGCCAAGGATTGTCTACAATGGATCAAGACCTCCACTTTACAAGTAGTGTCAAGATTGATTAAGAAAATAAATATAAATCATATAAAATAAATAACACAAGATTATGATTATAAAGCAAATATCAAAGGGTTAGAAAATTCTTATTCTTATATAAAGGGTTTCACTCTTTCACCTTAGCAAGAAAGAATTTAGCAAGACATTATCAAGGAAAGAAAATAAATTTTAAAAAGAAAATGATTTATTAATAACATTAAAGAACAAAACACAGGAGAGAAAATACAATAATAAGTGATCCCAGCCAAGGCCAAGATCGCCTAATGGGTCATAAGCCACCTCTATTTATAGATACATTCAGGGGCAAACTTGTCAAATGACAAAAGAACAATTGCCAAATATTTGGTTGACAATTGGGATCATCAGGTGCACCAAATTTTGACCACCAATTTCGACACCTAATTATTGAGAATTTTTATCGAATGTCTTCACAAAACTTATAGATATTTCTCTCAACTTTCTAGAACATCTTGATTCATATAATTTGGATATGTATATCAAGAGATATGATCAAAATACTGTGGCATGGTCAGGCTGGGCTGAAACTGCAGATGGGTTCATTTCAAACCCATTTTTGGTCTACTAAGAGCCCGAATTTGATGATGCTCATAGATGTAATCTTGTAGACAATTTAATTAGCTTTCTAAAACATCAAGATTTTCACCATTCTAGTCTATAAATAAAAAGTTTTGCCTATTTTACCGTACCTACAACAAAACTAAAATTAAGAGAAAGTTAATTCAAAAGATGCAAAGACTACAAATATGCTTAAGTTGAGGAATTTAATGACGCTATTAATGTAATATGATGAATTAAGCTCTTATTAAGCATACATATTTAAGTGTTCATCACACCCCTTAACCAGCTTATTGCTAGTTCCTAGCAATTAAAGTGTTATTATTTAGAAGTGATTTATAGAATTTTACATCCAAGGTAGTCATTATTGCACTCTCCTTGATTTTATCCAAATAAACAAACTCTCAACCGATTTTTGTTTTAAATGACTCATGCACCCTTCAGTCAAGATATTAACAAACGTTCTTTTTGTGCTCACTTGACACTTGACTATGGGGCTTTTTAGAAAGAAACCATATCGGTTCTAATATTTCTTAAGGCTAACAACCTTAGGTGGGGGGGATTCATTCATCATTATTTTTATTTATAAATATTTCTTTTCTTCTTTTTTTTTTTGAAAGATTGCATCTTTGACCCATGTAGCGAGCCTTAGGCTAATGACTCCCAGACCAATTGGCCTTAGGGTATTAGATGTTAAGACACTCGTACGAGCTTAATGACTCGAGTTGCCGATGCCTTATTTTTGCTTAGAAACTTGTGGATAGTGCAATGTTCAATCCCATTAAGCTTTCTCCTTGATCCATTTAACGAGCTTTGGGCCAATAACTCCCAAACCAATTGCTCTTAGGGTATTAGCTGTTGAGCTACCCCTCGGGCTTAATTGCTCGAATTAAGGAGGTTACAAGACCAAACTTATCCACGATTGCCTTTCTTTTTGCTTCTTTTTTTTCCTTTCACTTTTTTTTTTCTTTCCCCTTCCTTTTGTTGTTATCCTAAACAAAACAAAAGAACTCAAATATTACAACATTTCATTTTTCAACCCACAATCATGCATCAAAGTATGTGTGTGTGTGAAGAAAGGTTCATAAATGCTTATTTAACGAGTACATGAGCACATAGTTTATTAAATAATAAGGTTGTGAGAGTTAATTGATTTGAATAATTCAAAGTGAAATGAATAAGACTTCATTGTTCAAAAATCAAAACTAAATAATATCAAGTTAGTTAAAATAAGTCTTCAAAAATGCATAAATAAAATGACAAATAGGTTAGAGTGTGTTTTAAGAGTTCAAACTGGCCCTCTTTACTCTGCCATTCCTGACCCAGAATGCGTCTCAATAGGATTTGAACTGTTACATCACACTTTGAATCTAATTACTAACTCGCATTTTTCTTTTTGCAAGAAAAAGAAATTTTAAGACACACTTATGTCTACTATCCTTCTCCCCCAACCAAATGAAACACTCCTCAATGTCTAAATGTAGAGAGATAAAGTATAGGAGACATTACCTGAAGCTTCAGTTATTCAAAGAGAGATGACCTGAAAAACTCATAAAATAAGATGCTAAAAGTAAAATAAAAGACAAGAAAAAATTACAAACAGAGATTCAGATCCAATTTGCACTTTTTGTTTTGTTCTCCTAACCCATTTATTTGAGTACTAGTTGGGTCAGGTTCATACTCGACTGATTGTAACATGTCAAGTAATAAATGTAAGTGACCAACAGTTTTTGGGAATTAAAAAACTGACTTTAAAAGCCACAAAGTACCGTATCTGCCACTTGACCAAGAAACAAGAACACACAAAAACAGCACACAAAATAAAATAAAAGCAAGCTAGAAATGATAGCAAAAATCGAGAATAAAAATAAGAATGAAGCACAAACGAAAAAAATTTGATCAATCGTGATAAAAAAAGGCCAAAAAAGGAATCTCTTCGAAAGCAATTTACCACGGTCGAAAATATGCCATTGAGGTGGTACCTCTCTTTTTCCTTTATTTGTGACAATGGAAGGGATTACCATTGGTTGAGTTTGTTTGTCCTTGACGCATGCATTCTTGAGTTTGGATGTTTCTTCCTATATTTTTTCAAAACATGGCTCCCAACTCTTAATCTCCTTCACCTGTATAAAATCAAGTAATGAGAATTCTTTAAAAGCAATGGGCACTAATTGCATACTTGGTTCAAATGAACTGGTTAACCCAATTTCTGAAAGACTTAAAAAATTCTCATTTTGGATATAGTCTTCCACATTAGTTTTAGTCCTATTAGCTTCCTCACTTTCATCATGCTTGAAAATTTCATAAATGTCAAAATTTTGGTTAAGTTCCTTTGCATGATGACATGAGGATATAAGTTAGGATTCAATCTTTTCCTTGCTAGGTGTAGGTTTATTAACCTTTTCCTTACCCTTTGAGATTGATTCATCATCTTTCCCATAAGGGTTAAGAATACGTTCTTTATAAAACTTACCATCATGAAGAGTACTGACCGAATCTTCGTCTAGATGTTGGCCACTTGGATTACTCACATGCGGATTGATGGAGTTTGGCTCTAGTTGAGATGGAAACTCACCTTTCTCGTGAGTACTAAGTGCAAATGCAAGTTTTTTAAGAGCATCATTCAAGTTTGCCATACTCTGAGCAGTTTGACTATTAAAAGCCTCTTGCTTTGCAACGAATGAATATAATGTTTCTTCAAGATCCTCATAAAATGCATGATCATGAGATTTTTAAAAATTTTGATATGACTGAAAGGGAGGCTGGTAAGATTGTGCATGATTATCATTCGTCCAACCAAAATATGAGTGATTTTTCCATCCAAAATTTTGTTAGAAAGGATTAGGATTTGACTTTTGGAAAGTGTTTAAAACATTCGTTTGTTCATGGAGAGTTTTCCTTAAGGCAGGCATAATTGGGCACTCATCTGTAGGATGATCACTAGTATTACAAGTATGACAAACAATTTCTTGCGTAGACCACATTTCTAAATCATTGACTTTTCTAGCTAGGGATGTAATTTTAGCATGAAGATCATGATTCTCCCTAAAGTTATAAATGCCTCTACGAGATGTTCTTGGTACCTCATAGGTGCCAACATTGTTCCAATTTTGGACATTTTTTGCTAGTAAGTCCGGGTAATCCATGGCTTCATCAGGGTATTTATTTTCAATTTGTCCATTACACATTAATTCTACCATTTGCCTAGCCTGATGTGTAAGACCTTCATAGAAAATTAAAACTAGTCTCTATGTTTCCAAACCATGGTGAGGACAAGTATTAAGCAATGCTTTATACCTATCCCAACATTGGTAAAAGGTCTCTCCTTGTTTTTGAGTGAAATTGATTATTTGCCTTTTGAAAGAACTTGTTCTTTAGGGAGGAAAGGATTTTTTAAGAAATTGTTTTTGCATTTCATCCCATGAGCTAACGGATCCTGACCTAAGATTTTGTAACCATGTTTTAGCTTTATCTTTTAAAGAAAAAGGAAAAAGTTTTAATCTAAAGATGTTTATTCTACAATTTAGGTCACTATAGATATTCCAAAACTCTTTAAATTCTCTCAAGTGCAAAAATGGGTTTTCAACATCTAGGCCATGAAAGTGGAGTAAGAAATGAATGAAATCCGATTCATGGTCGAAATATATTTCATCAAGAGGGAAGACTATGCTTGATTATGCAAAAGTTTTTATAAGATTTATGCAATCCATTAATGTTTTTTGTTGGGTTTGAGCATGTTTTTAAAGAAAATGAGTGACTCCTAACAATTCTATCAACTAATGCAAAAACAAAGAAAAGATGAACACATGTAAGAAAAATGAAAATAAAAAAAAAATGAGAAAAGGAAATACTTACAATTTTGTATGACAAATTTTACATTCCCCGGCAATGGCGCCAAAAACTTTATACATCCGAAAAAGGATTATCTCCTAAGTATAGGAGTGTCAAAATAATAAATTCGGTAAGACCGGGGTTGATCCACGAGGAAGAGGATTTTAGCGCTACAAATTAAAGGGTAAGCAATATGATATGAATAATCAAAAACATATTAACAAAAGGTGGTAAAACCATTCATGGAAATAGGAGGTAAAACCTACCATAGCAAATAAAAGAACAAGTTCATGAACAATAAATTAAAATACACAAGTAAAAAGAATTAACATAGTAATAATGAAGGTTAAGGTTAGGGGATCCACCTTTGATATATCAAATAAGGATAAGTAGCCCATATTAGTTATATGAATTATATTTGTTTCGTTACCAATATTTATATAACTTCTTGTAAATGCGTTCAAGCGTCCAATGTGTCAATCACCACATGTGTACAACATATCAAGGTTCCTCACTAGATTCATGGTGGTAAGAAAGAACCATACGACATCTAGAAAGGATCCACGCGTTTGATATACCAAGGATTATCGACAATGGATCAAGGCCTCTGCTTTACGAGTGGTGTCAAGATTTATTGGAGCAATAAATGTAAATCAGATAAAATAAATAATAAAGATTATGATTATTAAGCACATATCAAAGGGTTAGAAAATCCTTATTCTCTTTTCAAGAGTTTCACCCTTTCACCTCAGCAAAAGAGAATTCAACAAGACATTATAAAATAAAGAAAACAAATTATAAGAAAATGAAGTTTTGTTAACAACATAAAAACACAAGAGAGAAAAACACAATAATAAGTGATCTAAACCAAGGCCAAGATACACTAATGGGTCAAAAGGCACCTCTATTTATAGATACATTCAGAGGCAAACTTGCAAAATTACAAAGGGACAAAAGTCAAATATATTGTTGACAATTGGGATCATTAGGTGCACCAACTTTGATCACCAATTTTGGTACTGAATTATTGAGAATTTTGATCACATGTCTTTATGGAAGTTGTAGATATTTCTCTTAGCTTTCTAGAACATCTTGATTCATATGATTTGAATACGTATATCAGGAGATATGGTCAAAATATTGAGGCATGATCAGGCTAGGCTAAAACTACAAATGGGTTCACTTCAAGCCCATTTTTTATTCACTAAGAGCCAAATTTGATGATGCTTATTAAATGCAATCAGTTATGATGAAATACAATATTGTAATTTAATCAGCTTTCCAAAGCATGAAGATTTGCACTATTCTGATCTATAAATAGAAAGTTATGCCCATTTTACCAAACCACAACAAAACCAAAATTAAGAGACAGTTAATTCAAAAGATGCAAAGACTACAAATATGCTTAAGTTCAGGATTTAATGACACTGTTAATGCAATATGATGAATTAAGCTCTTATTAGACATACAGATTTAAATATTCATCATATAGCTGGTTTGACCTCCCAAACTGACAGCAAACTATATATGGCCACTTTTATTGTTACGTGTACATTATTTTAATCATAACTGATTGCATCTGAAATTTCTTTATTAGACGACTTCACTTTACATAAAGTAAAATGACACCAATTCTTTCGAATTAAGAAATACAATCTGTGCCTAATTACAATTGGGAATTTCAGCTAAATAAAATTAATTGACCTACATCCGAAATTTAGATCAAGTACTTCCTCTTATCTCGAGGTTTTCTTAATGCACTTTATCGACAACTTTACACTTTGCACTCAATGCTATATAGACCATTCCAGATGCTTGAAAATGGATTTTACATTTTAGAGATCTATTATAACTCTTGTTACCTTGCTAGTATTTTTTATATTTTATCCGACCAATAATTAAAAATCACATAGAGTTATATTATTATTAATCTCGGGCATCCCTAAGTTATTTACAATAATATCTTCATACTACATGTCTGACTACATATCTAGATGATTTTTAAACCCATTGTAGTCACATGCTGTATAAACTTATCCAAAGATAATCCTCTGGTCATAGGATCAGCCACCATCTCACCAGAGGATAAATATTCGACTTTAATTTCTCCCCTCTCTATCATATCTTAGATATATTGATAATTAATGTCAATGTGTTTGCCCTTAGAGCCATTTGCTCAACCTTTAATTAAAAAAATGGTGGACTTACTATCTCAAAACACATTGACTGGCTTAACAATTAAATCTAACTGTAAGCTTTCAATGAACTGCTTAACCTATACTGCAGTACTTGCCTCTATGCTACAAGAAATATATTCAGCCTCCATGGTAGACTTGCAACACAACTATGTTTCTTACTAAGCCAAGAAATAGCAATTCCTCCAAATAGGAAAATATTACCACTTGTTGACTTTTGATCATCTAAATCACCTACAAAATCTACATGACAATAGAGAAAAAGTTCTAGATCGTTTAAACTAAAACATAGTTTTATACCTTTTATGCCTTTCAGATATCTCACAATCCTTTTGACTGCTTGCCAATATGCTTACTAGGATTTGACTTATATAAACTTACTACTCCCACTACATGACATATATGTGGCCTTGTAGTAGTCATTGTATACATCAAACTTCCAATCGCTTGTGCATAAGGAACATATTGCATCTCTTGAATTTTCTTTTCGGTTTTAGGACATATCTCTTTAGCAAGAGCTATGGACCTGCACATAGGAGTGCTCAGTGGTTTATTATTTTGCCATATTAAAATGCTTGAGTACTTTATCTAGATAATTTTCTTTATCTAGAGATGATAACTTGGAAGTTCTATCTCGTGTAATCCTAATGCCTAAAACATAAGAGGCTTCACCCATGTCTTTCATCTTAAAACAATAATTAATATATGATTTCGTCTACTTATCATATCATTGCAATCACTAGCTAGTGAAATACCACCTAGATACAGTGATAAGATAGAAAACTTATCTTGACACTTCTAGCTATATACATAGTGGTCTAGTGGATTCATTTTGTATCCTAATTCCAAAATTGCTTCATAAAAATTTAAATACCACTTCCTCCATGATTTTTTCGGTCCATAAAGAGATTTCTTTAACTCGTAGATTTTATCCTCATGTCCTACAACCACAAAACCATCTAGTTGGATCATATAGATATCTTTCTTCAATTCATCATTTAGGAAAGCTGTTTAGACATCTAATTGATGCAATTCAAGATCCATCCTTGTAATTATCAATATGAGTATCATAATTGATGTAAACTTTTCCACTGGTCAGTAAGTGTCAATAAAGTCAATACTAGGTTGCTGTGTATAACCTTTGGCTACAAGTCTTGCATTATATCTATCTCGGCTTCCATGTGCCTTTAATTTCTTTTTGAGAACTCATTTGAACCTATAAGGGTTTTGCATTTGGGTAAATCAACTAATTCCCAAACTTGATTTTTCTCAATAGATTCTAACTCATCAATCTTGGCTTTTCCCACTCTATAGAATCTAAATGAGACATTACCATAGAATAAGATCTTGGATCCTCAGTGATGGGATTTATGTCATCTAGATTAATGACGTAATGATCCCATAGTCTTGTGGGCCATTCAACATTTATGTTTGCTCCTATTAGATTGTACAGGTACTTGAGATAAGCCACGGTCCGATAATGATGGAGTTGGCGAAGTATTATTGTCATTTTCCCATTTTCCAAAAATGGCAGAAAATGAGAGGAAATGACAATATCAGGTGATTCATGAAACATAACATCACAACTTCGATCAATCATTTTTCAGGATGATAAAAAGGATAACCACTCCCACTATCTGAGTACCCTATAAATTTACAATCCCAAGTCTTAGAACATATTTTATCTCATAAGGGTTTAGGAATTAACACTTGTGCATTACAACCCCAAATATGAAGATGAGATAAATTAGGTTTGACACCTCTCCAATTTTATATGGTCTAAATGATTTAGCCTTTGTCTCAACTCTACTAAAAATGTAAGTGACACTTAACAATGCCTCTCCCCATAAATGTCAAGGCATATCAAAATATGCTAACATGGATCAAACCATATCCATTAGAGTTCGATTGCGTCTTTTAGCAATCCCATTTTGTTATGGATTATAAGGCATAGTACAACTATGTCGTGTCCTACTCTGTTTACAAATGAATCACAAGGGCATCATACTCACCACCACAGTCACCATGTAGGGCTTGAATGGATCTTTCTAATCGAGTTTCAACTTCTAATTTATATTCATAAAATTTCTCTAAAGCCTCTGATTTATGCTTCAAAAGATAAACATGATTATATCTAGAGAAATCATCGACAAGAGTAATAAAACATTCCATTCCTCTACGTGTCTTAACTCTTATAGGTCCACATAACTCTTGATGAATTACCTCAAGTAAGTCAGATAATTGCCAACGAGATAATAAAGGTTTTCTGAAGAGTTTTCCTTTAACACAAGATTCATAAATGTTAAAGTCATCTATATTTACTTTGGATATTAAACCTTTATGATGCATGCACAACATTTTATTCTTATTTATGCGACCTAACCTAAAATGCCATAACAAAGTAGAATTTAGAGAATTAGACACAAGAGCATACTCAGAAGGGCAATTATTTTAGTTGATACTAGAAATTGAATATATATTATCAATACGATTGAATATATATTATCGATATGAAGACCTTTCAAAAGTACCTTAGACCCTATGAGATAGTGACTACGCCACTCATTAATTTCAAACTTCTTTTTCTTTAAAATTGAAACAGAAACTAAATTCCCTCAAATTGTAAGAGCAATCAAAACATTCTTCAAAATGATGGTCAGAGAATCTGTGGTGATTTTAGAATCTTCTTCACCCAAAACATAAACATATGTATTATTACCCATATGCAAACGATGTTCACCTTTCGCTTGATCTTGGAAAGAAATGAAGAATGGTTTATCCTTGCAAACATGTCTAGTTGAGCCAAAATCCATCCACTGGTGGTTGTCAAATTTAGCAACAAGTGCTTCAAAGAGTGTTAAAATCACTTCCTTAACAGTACCATTTTGTTTACGACAAGGACATTTAGCCTAAAAGTGACCAATCTCACCACAAATAAAACACCCTTTCTTGCATTTTTTGTTGTGTCGTTTGTTGTTGTTGTTCATTCCTTTGTAATGTTTCTTTCATTTTTGCTACTGCTATACCTTGGGTTGATTGGAACTTTCTACTATGAAGAGGTTGTTGCCACTTTCTTTCTTTTTACGTTTCATTCTAACTTCTTCAATAGCCAATAGAGCAATTAGAGTCATCATAGATAACTTTTTTTGCTCATAAGTTAAAGAAGTTACCGCATGATCATAAGAAAATTGTAAACTATTTAATAATGCTGACAAACATTGGATAGTTCTTTAGCAAGAATCTCAAGTTTCATAATATGATCTACCATGCTATCATCTTCTAACATACGTGTCTCATTGTATTACTTTAAAAACAATTGGATATATGTCTCAGATTTAGGACCATAATTGTCCTCTAAGACTTCCATGATTTCCGTCGCAGTGTCGAAACCCTTATATAAAGGAAGTAGATCATCTTACATGTGGTTCAAGATGGTAGCCTTGGCTAATTCACAATTTTCTTCCCATTTAGCCCATAGAGCATCACCTACAGTAGGTCTTTCCCTTTGCAAGGTATAATAGGTACATTTCATGTGTTAATAGATATGAGATTCGTTGCTTCCAAATACGAAAGTTATTATTGTCAAGTCTTTCAACTTTAACACTTGCAATTTGGTTTTTAGTGGCTATTCTCTCAAATTATTAACCACACAAAAAACTAAGAAAATACTTCCAATAACATTTAGTCAACAACAACTCGAATCCAACACTCCCAAACAAAAATAAGAGATAACAAACCATAACAAAAAAAATATCGACTACTAATAATAATTAAAATGCGGCTATAAATGTGTATTATAATGCTTATTTAAATATTATATATAAAATCTCATAAATAGACTTACAACTGACAGTGTAGTATCGATCGACGTCAATAAATACTCAGCATGCTCTGATGATATGGTACCTTTGTATTGCACAGAGTAGTAGATTTCGGATCCTCAGTCTCTTAGAAATCTTGGAGATGCTCAAAAAGGTTCTGGAATTGTAGTGCATCAAATCCTTTGATAATCGCAAAGGTGATGAACACTTAAATATGCATGTTTAATAAGAGTTTAGTTCATCATATTGCATTAATAGTGTCATTAAATTCCTCAACTTAAGCATATTTGTAGCATTTGCATCTTTGGAATTAATTCCTCTTAATTTTGGTTTTGTTACAGGTTCGGTAAAATGGGCATAACTCTCTATTTATAGATCAGAATGGTGCAATTCTTAATGTTTTGGAAAGCTGATTTAATTGTCTACAAGATTGCATTTCACAAGCATCATCAAATTCGGGCTCTTAGTGGACCAAAATTGGGCTTGAAGTGAACCAATCTACAGTCTCGGCCCAGTCTAACCAGGCCTCAGTATTTGAACCGTATCTCTCAAAATACGTATCCAAATTATGAAAATCAATATGTTCTAGAAATCTGAGAGAAATATCTACAACTTTCATGAAGACATATGATTAAAATTCACAACATTTCGATGTCAAAATGGATGGTCAAAGTCGGTTCCTAATGATCCCAATTGTCAAAGATATTTACAACTAATATTTGACAATTATGCTCTTGTAATTTGACAAGTTTGCCCTTGGATGTATCTATAAATAGAGGTGCCTTATGACCCATTAGGGCATCTTGGCCTTGGCTGGAACATTTTGGCTTTGGCTAGGATCTTGTATTGTGTTTTGTGTGTTTATGTTATTAATGAATTCCTTTTTCTTGCATTTTATTTTCTTTCTATTATAATGTTCTTCTAATTTCTCTTTTGCTAAGGTGAAAGGGTGAAACCCTTGATATAAGAAAAAGGATTCTCTAACCCTTAATATGTGCTTAATAATCTTAATCTTATAATGTTTATTCAATATGATTTATATGTAATTTCTTAATCAATCTTGACACCACTCGTAAAGTGGAGGTCTTGATCCATTGTCGACAATCCTTGGCACATCAAATGATTGGATCCTTTCTAGATGATGTTTGGTTCTTCCTTACCGACACGAATCTAGTTAGGAACCTTGATTTGTTGTCGACATATGATGATTGGAACATTGGATGCTTGAACCCATTTACAAGAAGTGGTATAAATATTGGTAATGAAACAAATATAATTCATATAACTAAAATGGGTTAATTATCCTTATTTGAAATATCAAGGGCGGATCCCCTAACCTTAGCCTTCATTGTTATTGTGTTAATTCTTCTTGTATTTCAATTATTCTATTGTTTATGAACTTTTTATTTTATTTACTATGGTAGGTTCTACCACCTTATGAAATTGTTCTTTAATTTACTATGGTTGGTTATACCACCTATTTCCATGGATGGTTTACCTCCTCTTGCTTTTTGTTTTATATTTGAATGGTCGGTAATACCACCTACCATCTTACATACTTGTTGATATTATCATGTCACCTCTTTGAATCATCCATATCACATTTGTTTAGCTTATAATTTGTAACGCTTAAATTCCCTTCCTCGTGGATTGACCCGGTCTCATCGGGTTTTATTACTTCGAGACTCCTATACTTGGGAGGCAATCCTTTTTTCGGATGTGTCAAATTTTTGGCGCCGTTGCCGGGGAAGGTAAAAATTGGCGTGTAAAATTGTAAGTGTTCTCTTTTCTCATCTTAGATCTAAATTTTTTATTTTTGTGTGTTCATCT
The DNA here is from genome assembly GCA_013180625.2 of Boswellia sacra. Taxonomy (NCBI): domain Eukaryota; kingdom Viridiplantae; phylum Streptophyta; class Magnoliopsida; order Sapindales; family Burseraceae; genus Boswellia; species Boswellia sacra. Next base: position 3,341 of record SNVD02012610.1, on the reverse strand, counting down.
TTTGCTCTCTTTTCTTCTCTCTTTCTTGCATGAAAATTTGGTCACGAACATCTAGTGGTAGACTTGTTAGAAAAATATTATCTTCCTTAGAAAACATGGCCAACAATCATGAGGAAATATTCACGGATGAAGGGGACAACCGTTCGCAACAAAATGATCAAAACCAACGAAGAACCCTCAGAGACTACATGAATCCGGTAAGGACTAGTGCACCATCTTGTGTAGTTTCTCCTCCAGATTCCATCCATTTCAATTTCAAACCAAGTTTTGTTCGACTTCTACCCACTTTTCATGGCCTTGACATGGAGAACCCATATTCGCACTTAAAACTCTTTGAAGAGGTATGTAGCTCCTACACTGACCAAATTGTAGCATAAACACCATTAGATTAAAGCTTTTTCCTTTTTCTCTAAAAGATAAAGCTAGAACATGGCTACAAAATTTGAGGTCGAATTCCATCAGTTCATGGGATGAGATGAAACAATAATTTTTGAAAAAATTTTTTCCTACCCATAGAACAAATTTTCTTAAAAGACAAATTTCTGATTTCTCTCAAAAACAAGGGGAAACCCTTTACCAATGTTGGGATAGGTATAAAGAACTACTTAATACTTGTCCTCATCATGGGTTTGAAACTTGGAGAATAGTTGCACACTTCTATGAAGGGTTAACACCTCAAGATAGGCACCTAGTGGAGTTAATGTGTAATGGAGAATTTGGAGATAAAGACCCTGAGGAAGCAATTGATTACCTAGATTCCTTGATAGAAAAGGCACAAAATTGGGACACTGCTGGCACTTATGAGATACCAAGCAAGGCCCCAACCTCGACATCCAATAGAGGCATTTACAACCTTAGGGAAGACCATGACCTTCAAGCCAAATATGCATCCTTAGGTAAAAAAGTTGAGGCTTTAGAGATGAAAAAGAGTGGTCAATTGAATTCTATTCAAGAAAATGTCTGTAACATTTGTGATGACAATGACCATTCTACTGATGATTGTCCAACTTTGCCTGCCTTTAGGGAATGTCTCCATGAGCAAGCCAATGCTTTGAACACTTTCAAAAGGCCAAATCACAATCCATATTCACAAACCTACAATCCTGGTTGGAGACATCATCCAAATTTTAGCTGGAAAAATGACAATCATGCACAATCTTCACAAGTCCCTTTTCAAACACAACAAAATTTTCAAAATTCTCATGATCATGCATATGCTCCTCCCCCTAGGAATGACCTTCAAGAAACATTGCATTCATTCATTACAAATCAGGAGACTTTCAATAGTCAAACTGCTCAAACATTAGCAAATTTGTCAGAAACTCTTACAAAATTTGCATCTACATTTAGCATCCAAGAGAAGGGAAAATTTCCTTCTCAAACATTGCAAAACCCCAAAGATCAATCTAACTCAAATGCAGGGAGTTCAAATAACCATTATTTTGACTAAGCCAAGTCAGTCATGACCCTTCGCAATGGTAAGGTTGTTGAAAACATATTCCTAACCCTTGCGAGAAAGAAGAAGAATCGATCTCTAAAGGGCAGGAAGAGATTGCCAAACCAACACCTAGCAAAGAGGAAACCATATCCTCATCTGTGCCTCCATTTTCTCAAGCATTAGCCACACAAAAGAAGCCAACTCACAATTCTGAAATCTTTGAAATTTTTAAACAGGTAAAGGTCAACATTCCCTTGCTTGATGTGATCAAACAAGGTACCTTCTTATGCAAAATTTTGTTGAAAGACTTGTGCACTGTGAAAAGGAAATTGAATGTAAAAAAGAAGGCCTTTCTAGCCGAGTAAGTAAATACTATTCTTCAAAACAATAATACAGTAAAATATAAGGATCCATGTTGTCCTACAATTCATGTGTTATTGGAGACCATAAAATTGAACAAGCTTTACTTGATCTTGGTGCTAGTGTGAATTTGCTTCCATATTCGGTTTTTCAGAAACTCACTTTAGGTGAGTTAAAACCGACTTCTGTGACTCTTTTGCTTGCACTGATAGATCAATTAAAGTACCAAGAGGAGTAGTAGAAGATGTGTTAGTTCAGTCGATAAATTCATTTACCCAGTGGATTTTATTGTCTTGGACACACAACCAGTGGAAATATGTAATTCAATTCCTGCCATTTTAGGGCGTCCATTTCTAGCTACCTCTAATGCTTTGATTAATTGCAGGAATGGAGTCATGAAGCTTTCGTTTGGGAACATGACATTAGAACTTAATGTTTTTAATATGTGCAAACAACCAAATGAAGAAGAAGATGAAGTTGATGAATCCAATGTAATTGAATCTATTGTGGAAGATCACATCCAAAAAGGGAGTTCTTCTGACCCTTTGGAAACTTCTCTAGTGAATTCATTTTAGACATCAAGCAGTAGGAACTTAGAGTCTGATCTTGTTACTTAGATCCTGTCTCTTATACACATCTAGATGTGTATAAGAGACAGGTGCACAGGTGATGGAAAAATGCTCAAAACCAAGATTCGAAGAATTGGGGCAAATGAATGAAAGCAAGGAAGAGGAAGCTCCCAAGTTAGAATTGAAGCCCTTACCTGAAGGACTGAAATATGCATATCTTGGGGAGAATCAGACATATCCGGTGGTAATTTCTTCATCCCTCACATGCGAGCAACAAGGGAAAATGCCACCTCATTGGAAAGCTCAAGACAAAAGAAAGTTTTTGACCGAGGTGAAAAATTTTTACCAGGATGATCCGTACCTTTTCAAATATTGTCCGGATCAAATAATAAGAAGATGCATACCCGACAATGAGGTAAGTAGTGTCATTAACTTTTGTCATTCTGAAGAATGTGGAGGACATTTTTCATCTAGAAAAATAGCTGCTAAGATCTTACAATGTGGATTTTATTGGCCCACCTTATTTAAAGATGCACATGCATTTTGCAAAACGTGTGAAAATTGTCAAAAATTTGGATCCATTTCAAAAAGAAACATGATGCCTTTGAATCCCATTCTTGTTGTTGAAATCTTTGATTGTTGGGGTATTGATTTTATGGGACCCTTTCCAGCGTCATTTGGTTTTGTATATATCCTTGTTGCAGTGGACTATGTTTCAAAATGGGTCGAGGCAATTCCATGTCGAAACAATGATCACAAAACAGTTGTCAAATTCTTGAAGGAGAATATCTTAAGTAGATTTGGAAGTCCTCGAGCCATTATTAGTGATGGGGGTACACATTTTTGTAACAAACCATTTGAAACTTTAATGAAAAAATATGGAATAACCATAAAATTTCTACACCTTATCACCCACAAACAAGTGGACAAGTTGAATTAGCTAATAGGGAGATAAAACAGATCTTAGAAAAAAC
>SNVD02012605.1:0-66454 GCA_013180625.2 Boswellia sacra | reverse complement strand
TGGAGCGACGGCGCCCGCGTGGCCGCCCTGCTGGCCATCGAGTGCCAGTCGCGCATCAACGCGCTCGTCCTCTGGGGCTTCTCGGCCGTCATGGACGAGGCCACCTGTTGGGCGACGGCGCGCGCCCGCGACACTTCCATCTGGGAGCCCGCGGTGCTGAGCACCTACGCCCAGGTGTACGGCGAGCAGCAGTTCTCGGACATGTGGCGCCACTATGTGGACTTTGTGGTCAAGTCGCTCGAGCTGCCCGACCAGTTCGACATCCGCGCCCGTTTGTCGCAAATCAAGTGTCCCACGCTCGTGCTCCACGGCCAAACAGACCCGATCATCAGCTTCGAGCGCCACGTCAAGCCCATCGAGATGCAGATCTTCGACTCGCAAGTGCGCCAGTTCAAGGGGCTCGCCCACAACATCCACCAGGCCGACCCGGCGGCCTTCAATCAGACGCTCGCCCAGTTTGTGTCGAGTGTGGTGGTTGCGTAACGCGGTCGTTAGTTTGAGCGGAAAATAGGAATCATAACAAGGGCGTCGAGCTGGCGACCGGTGGATTAGGAGTCGCACGTCAAGATTTGCGCGCCGATATGCAGAGGCGCAGTCGCGCGGCAGCGAAGTCGCGACTCGCCGCGACAGAGCCTCGCCTCCAAAGTGGCGCCCGCTGAGGCATCGCCAACGTTGACATTGATGATGATGATGATGATGGTGATGGCAACAATAAAAATGATTCCACCAACTCCAATGGACAAAGTGCGCGCTCGACGTCGACGTCGACGTCGACGGCGATGATGATGATGATGATGATGATGATGATTGTGAGGCGCCCGCCGACGAGCGGCGATCAGCCCATCTGCGCGCGTGCGTGCGTGCGGATTTGAATCGACACAAAAGCGGCGTGGACGAGCGCGACGAGTGGGCGCGCCTATCTCGAGCGCCCGATCGGTGGCGCGCGATCGCGATCTCGCCAGCCAACTCGTTCGCTCTGGCTGGGCAGGCCTTTTTGGCTCGTCTTCGTCGAGCTCGACATTGTGGTGGTTGTCTTCGGCGAGCGTTCGATAGCGAGCCTGTGGCTGGCTCGACGCGGCGGCGAGCTCGATGAGCTTACGACGCAAAGCGCGCCCGCACACACGAGAACGCACACAGAGGGCAACCGGCGCGCGCTCGTCTTGCGGCGGGCGCACGCTGATTGCCGGCGTCGGGGCACACACACAGTAGGCGTGTGTGCCGAGTGGCGCGCTCCTGTCGTCGTCGTCGTCGTCGTCGTCGTCGTCGTCGTCGTCGTCGTTGTCTTTGACACTCGACGTCGGCGGGCTTGGCGAGCTGGCTCGACATAGTCGGCGTCCATCTGCATCGAGACTGCGGTCAAAGTGGCCTTGTAGTCGTCGCCGTGGCCGCCGCGCGCCCACAACTCACACCCACTCGATGAGGTGACTCCTCGACGCTCGCAACAACACACTCTCTCGCCTCATCAACAGGTGTCCGGCTCGCGAACTCGCGGCTTACATAACGAACCAACAAACAAACAACACACGTACACCCTCGCAGTCGCGCTCAAACTCACATAGAGCCGCTTGGTGGAGATGGCGGCCGAGCACCAGAACCAGAAGCAGCCGAAGCCGCTGACCAGGAGCATGTCGCGCCGCTTCTACCGCTTCGAGTCGCTGGCCGAGTCGCTGGCTGAGGTGCTGGGCCGCCAGCAGAGCGACCCCAACCTGTGGGTGTTCGAGGTGGCCTGGGAGGTGGCCAACAAAGGTGAGTTTGTGTGATGGCGCTGATGGTAGTGTGTGGGACCTGAATTGGGACCTAATCTTTTCGAGCTGATGACAAATATGTCACACAACACTGCCAACAATAACAACAACAATAACAACTCGCGCCTCACTCAGTGGGCGGCATCTTTACTGTGATCAAGACCAAGGCGCACGTGAGCAAGTCCGAGCTGGGCGACAACTATGTCCTCATCGGGCCCCTCAACGAGCAGTACGTGCGCACCGAGGTGGAGGTGAAGGAGCCCGACGATTGGATCTTCAGGGACTCGCTGAAGGCCATGCGCGACCAGGGCGTGCGCGTCGAGTACGGCACCTGGCTCATCGACGGCGCCCCCAGTGTCATCCTCTTCGACATCGGCTCGGCCGCCTGGAAGCTCGATGAGTGGAAGCACGACTTTTGGAACAACTGCAACATCGGCATCCCCCACCTGGACCGCGAAACCAACGACGCCATCATCTTCGGCTACCTCGTCAGCTGGTTCTTCGAGGAGTTCTACAAGCGCGTCGAGGAGTCGCGCGGCCGTCCCCTGATTGTGGCCCAGTTCCACGAGTGGATGGCCGCCATAGCGCTGGTGTTGATGCGCACCCGCCACGTCGACATCGCCACCGTTTTCACCACCCACGCCACCCTCCTGGGCCGCTACCTGTGCGCGGCCAACGTGGACTTCTACAACAATCTCGACAAGATCAGCACCGACGCCGAGGCGGGCAAGAGGCAAATCTATCACCGCTACAGTTTGGAGCGAGCCGCCGCCCACTCGGCGCACGTCTTCACCACCGTCTCCGAGATCACCGCCCTCGAGTCGCAGCATCTGCTCGGCCGGCGGCCCGATGTGATCACGCCCAATGGGCTCAATGTGAAAAAGTTTGCCGCCATGCACGAGTTCCAGAATCTGCACTCGAAGGCCAAGGAGAAGATCAACACCTTCGTGCGCGGCCACTTCCACGGCCACTACGACTTTGATCTCGACAAGACCCTCTACTTCTTCATCGCCGGCCGCTACGAGTTCAACAACAAGGGCGCCGACATGTTCATCGAGGCCCTCGCTCGCCTCAACCACTACCTCCAGGTGTCCGGCTCCGACAAAACCGTGGTGGCCTTCTTCATCATGCCCGCCGCCACCAACAACTTCAACGTGGAGTCCCTGAGAGGCCAGGCAATTGCCAAGCAGCTGCGCGAAACCTGCGACCAGGTGCAGGAGGCCATAGGCAAGTCCATCTTCGAGAAGTGTCTCTCGGGCCAGATGCCCGACGGCAAGGAGCTCATCACGGACGACCTGCTCGTCAAGCTCAAGCGCTGCACCTACGCCATCCAAAAGTCCACCGGATTGCCGCCCATCTGCACGCACAACATGACCGACGACGCCAACGATCCCATACTCAACAAATTCCGCTCCTGTAAGCTCTTCAACAATCGCTACGACCGCGTCAAGGTGGTCTTCCATCCCGAGTTCCTCTCATCGCCCGAAACAAATCCCCTCTTCAGCATGGACTACGAGGAGTTCATTCGCGGCTGCCACCTGGGCGTGTTCCCCTCCTACTACGAGCCCTGGGGCTACACGCCCGCCGAGTGCACCGTCACCGGCATCCCCTCGGTCACCACCAACCTGTCCGGCTTCGGCTGCTTCATCGCCGACCACGTGGCCGACCCCATGAGCTACGGCATCTACATCATCGACCGTCGCTTCAAGAGTCCCGAGGAGTCCGTGCAACAAATGACCCAGTGTCTCTACGACTTCACTCGGCTCAATAGGCGCCAGCGCATCATCCAGAGGAACCGAACCGAGCGCCTCAGCGACCTCCTCGACTGGCGCAACCTGGGCGTCTACTACAGTCAGGCGCGCCAACTGGCCCTCTCGCGCCTCCGTCCGGGCCAGCTCTTCGACGAGGGCGAGGTGCTCCAGGTGTCGAACCGGATGCAAGTGCGCTACCCGAAGCCTTTCAGCGAGCCCACATCGCCCGCACTCAGTCGAGCCTCCACGCCTGCGCCCTCGGTGCACGCGAGCGATGACTCGGACGATGATTACGAGGACTCATAGGCTATTAGGATCGGATCCACTATCTCACTATCCGGGCCACCCCTTTGGGCACACTTCGATCCACTACCACTCCAAAGTCGATGATGAACCCACGAGCGTGCGCTGGTCGCCCTCATGGCCAATCCTACTCTACTTGGCGGTCTAGCACTGTTTCCAATCCCCACGTCCCCGGCGGCTCTAACTCACGCATACAAACTCACCCCACAACCCTAACGCAATCCTCCGCTTTTGCGCTGCAACGATGTACGTTAATATTAAAATATAGCAATATTTTAGCTTCTATTCTCTCACTCTCTCTCTCTCTCTTCCTTCGGTTGATTTGCTGTCTTACACGTTAGTTTGTTGATTTCATCTGCGACACTCTTGCGGGTTTATTTCTTAGCAAAAGTTATGCGCATCTTGTGGGTGGGCGACAGGCTAAAGCCGTTGAGTGCGTCCTTGGCGGTGCCAGACAGGTACTCGTTTTCGAACTCTACGAAAGCGATATCCGACCGGCCCGGAATGAGACGGACCTCCTTGAAGCCGGGAAATTGGTTGAACAAGAGCGTGAGCATGGATTCGTTCGTCTCTTCTGGCAGATTTGTCACGAACAAAATCTTGTTTGGCTCCTGGTCCTGGACATCATCCACGGCGGCGCGCCCGTCGTTGGCATTGCCATTCTGTGTTTTTATGGCTCTTCTTCTCTTTCTTCTTGACCTCGAGTTTTGGTTTAGCGGGTCGCTGCACAAATGTGCCCTTCTGTTTGGTTATCGAGTCTGCCTCCGTCTTGGCATAGAACAATCGCAGAGGTTTGTCGTAGAATATGAAGCCCTGCATCGTTCGGAGCGCTTTGGCGGCGCTCTCGATATCCCGGAATATAATGAACGCTTGGCCCCGAAGCCGATAGGATTTTCTCATCACAATATCGACGATGGGGCCAAATTGGGAGAAAGCCGCGTGGAGGGTTTGTTTCATGGTGTCTAACTTGATCCTGTCATTGAGATTGTTTACATAAATAGTGTGCTTGGGCGCCACCTCGGCTATCTGATTTGTGGTAGCTGGACCCGAAACGTCCACGGGCGGTGGTCCTGCGGCCATTTGAGAGACTATATCCATCACGCCTCTTGAAGCCTGACTTACTCCTCTCAAATTCGTGTGAACCAATAGTTTGTAGGGGACTTACCGACAATTATCAAGTGTCATGATGACCAGTCAAGGCGATTGTTTGGACTGAGCGCGTGCAGTAAACACAATTTGCGTGCCCGCGCGTGTTCGCCGTCGGCTGGGAATCGAGTATATCGCGCTCGTTAATCAATCGGCCTTAGCAGCAGTCCACTGAGAGAAAACTCTCACAGAGCGCGCGCAGAGCCATAGGAGAGGAAGCCAAAACGAAGGTGGAATGGAGAATGGGGCGACCGGATTGCTCTCTCTCTCTCTCTGTGCATTCAAATATTGCCTTTGTTTACGTCTCCTAAGGTGAATATCACAACTATGAATCAACACTTGATCTAAAGCCCACGGGGCACAAGCCAAACAATCGACAAGAGTCAAGTACCCACTGGCACTTGCCCATATTCCCGATGCCTCGAACAGTCATAAATGTTCACTCTTTCTTGCAAGACTTCAACCCGAGCAAATTTATTGTTTACTCGAGTTTATTAGTATTTTCAATACTATTTAGTCTCCGACTGGACAACCAGATTACTATATCTTACTGGTTTGTGTTCATTCCTCTTTGGATATGGAAGGCCATATCTATACTCGGCGCCTTTGTCGGCGTCGTAGTCTGGCTGAGGAATCCAGAATATCGAGTTAGTAATGCAAGTTATATCCATTTCAAGTCTATGCTAATCTCAACAGCGCTGCAACTACTCCTCATCATGTTTGAAATATTAGTCTGTGATAAACTAGAATCAAGACGACACACATGGACACTGGCATTCATACCGCTCGTATTCCTCTCCCTCATATCGATATCAATCTGCGTGTGGTCGGTTAAGAACCGACGTGGCATTGAGTTGGAGTTCTTTGCCGCCGTCAATATTTTGCAGATTGTACTTATCCCACTCAAGCTAGACAACTTCATCAATTGGTCCTGGGTCGTTGTCTTCGTTCCCTCGTGGATTTTATTGGCGTTTGCAATCGTGATCATGCTCTATGCAACTATTTTCTATGCCATAGTCCTGAGATCTCCAGAGACTGAAATCGATCAACGTCGCGCGAGCATCCACTCAGCATCCCTGTCCTCTCTGGTGTTCCTGCCCATCCTCATGTTCATGATTGTGCTCACGAGCAAACTAGACGCTCCTCCAAATGTGGCCTCCGCCAGTTATGTATTCACCTTCTTACCTCTATTCTTCGCTCTGCTAATCCTCATCAAGATGTCATTCGGATCCAAGTCGGGAAGTCTCTGGTGGTTCGGAATGCGATCAGACTTTTGCACATTTTTACTCACTATCTGTCCCTTTTTGAGGGAGTACGGCAACACTTCATATGTGATGAGCCACCAATTTGGCGACGCAGTTGGTGATGTCAATGCGGGAGCAGTCGCCAACAATCTGGATGCCGACGGAGTTGGTCCTAGCCAGGCTCATGTAGCAGCCGTCGCTCTAAATCGAAGTAGATACCACTCTGCCCAAGCGTCGGAGAGTGGACCCAAGAGATTCCTTCACTCACTCAGTAGAGTATTTTATCGAGACAAAATGCAAGAATTCGAAGACGAAGAATCAAAGAAACGACCAGCTGTGCTCAAGTTGAATATCGACTCCCCTGATTAGGGTTCAATACTTAGGAAATGACAAGAACTTGATGAGAAAAATTTTCGAGACATCTCCTACTTCTGGATGACGGCACCTCATGACCTTGTCGTGACGGGTGGGCCTGAAATTGCTAGATCGTTCTCGTCTAAGTCACATCAAGTTGACCCTCTGCGGTGACACCCCGCTAGTGTTCGAGAGCTTTGAACAGATCGGACGTGACGTGAGGGGCCGGACCATACATGAACTCGCGGATCTGTAGACTTTTAGTCGTTGATTCCTCAAGTATAAGAAATTTGTGATCACATGATGCCAGTGAAACCACTACTATTGCTCGAGATAGCGACTAGCACGCCCTCATCATCCTCATCCTCATCGTCGTCCTCGTCGTTGTCGTCATCGTAGTCGTCGCGGCCTCATCATCATCGTGAGCCTCAACCACATGATGATGAGGAACCGTAGGCGGGCCCAGAGTTGTGGCTGTTGTCTTTGTTATCGCCGCTGATCTCTTCAGGCAACTTTGACCGCGGGCGTGAGCGAACGATATGGTTGCGAACGCACGCATATCGTGCGTCGCAGACTGCGAGCCGGGCAAGACGGCGCCGGCGCGTCTGTCGCGGGGGCGGAAGTCGGAGTTGCGCCAGTCAACCCTGCGGCCTTGCGAGGGGGCGCCAGAAGTTGTTGTTGTTTACGAGAACTGGCTTACGCTCTTGGCGCTCCCATGAGATCGCTCTCATCCGCCTCGGCCTCAGTCTCTGGAGCTTCCTTGTTGCACGTCGCCATCTCGCTCGCCTCACGTAGACTCGAGCAGTCGTTCGAGTAACTGACGAGCAAGCCAACGGACAGACGAACTTTCACTCGGCCTGAGTGAGTATAAAACAAGCTCCCGATCAACAGAATTGTTCAGATCTCCAAATACAATTCTTTCCAGTTTCTCGCGCTCGACCACAACTGACGAGCCTCACCAGATATCTTGACCAATTGCATAATCAACCTCGACAATACCTTACAGCCATCCACAGCTAGAAATGGATCCAGAACAAGAGATTGAGTACAACTCGATGGCGGACAAGTTCACCAATCCCGGCTCGGGCAAGGGCAGGAGCAAGAAGGAGAGCGAGCAGAACACTAACCGACCGGACCCTTGTGGCGACACAAGAAAACTTGTGGACAAGTTCAAGAACACCGAGAAGAATCGCACGAGAAAAGACAGCAAATGAGAGGCCAGAGCTGAGCGGGGTCGAGCCGAAGTCCGGCTATCGATCAAGCTTACAGATACACATCGCTATATGTCATACACGCCTCTGCGCCTCTCCTGACTCACGAGAGAATCCAGAGGAACGGCGTGGCCGAAGAGCTGCGGACTATTGAATAGCGTCCAGCTCTCCGCTGAAGCCCATGCCTTTGTCGTTCCTCGTCCCCCACTCGATCTCACGAAACACCGAGGAAAGTGCAACTCTTGGCAAACACGAGGATGTTCAGTGAATAAAGCTCGAGGTGTGGCAGGTCAGCGCCTGCAACTGCCTCAAATAGCAGACACATCGACAAAGTGATCAGCGGCGGTGGCGGTCCGAAATCGCACGCTTGACCTTCTTTCTTCGTCTTCTTCTTCTTCTCGTCTCGAGTTGTGTCCATAGAGCTAACCCGAGTCTTGTTGGTGGAGTTGCCAGCGCCGGCAGTCCACCGAATAGACTTGCCAGCTATGTGGACAGACGCCTCGCACATGTAATCCGTTGTGGATGCCACAGTTCATTTACCGGTCAAAAGGCTTGCGACGCTCTCGAGAGATCGACTCTGCGCGCTAACCTGTTGTCTTGTTCGGTCTCGCGGTCCGCGACCGCAACTTGGCGAGCGAAGCGCAGGTGTGTATGGGTTTGGCTGAGGGAGAGAGAGAGAGAGAGAGAGAGAGAGCAAAGGGAAAGCCGTTGCGCGAGCAAGTGGTAAGGCTTCGCCAGTGGTCAAGTTCGTGTTGCAAAGTTCACCATCCGGGAATTCACTTTCACACAGTGGCCAGCCTATTGAGCGCCGGTCTAACTTGCCAGTGTCACTCGGCGCCACAACAGCCACACGTGTGGAATACCCTCATATTGACCAGTGGATCAGACACCAAGATGGAGCCTCAAAGAGGATGGCTTATATTTGTAGCTTTCCTGATCGTAACGGTCCAACGAGCGAATTCAATCCTCGTGAACGGGAGCATCTCGTCGACAACAAGTGAGCTGCAGTTGAACAATGTGACGACGTTCACCGACTTGAAACTGTCGACGGAGACAACGACAAGTGAGAAATCTCAGCAATCCCAAGCCAAAGAACTGCTCTCAAACTCCACATTTTACTATGATCCCGATGCCTATCTGCTCAACAACAAAGCCCAAGTCAGAAGTGTTGCAGTAGAACCCGCGCCAGTAGCCCCCGGCCAGGTGAGCGCTCGCAATGGCCGAATGATGGACTTGGACGCGCTGGTGGGCGACCTCGAGGCGTCGCGTGCCCACAAACTGCGATCTCAGAGCGGCGAGCGTCAGTCGCGGAACCTCAATGCTCACGACCTCTTGGCCGGTGCCGAGCTGAGTAAAGGCAAGAAACTGGTCATCCAGGGCTTCATTCCGATCATCGGCGTCAAGAACACAGACGAGCCGGACGAAGTGGTCGACTCGCAGCCGATGACGCAACAGTCGCCAGTTGGCTCGCCGAGGCCGCAGCCGCAACGCCACAAGTCGATGCAGCACAGCGGCCTCATTAGTTCGGGCGGTGAGCTTCCCTACGGACAGTCGTCTATCGGGCACGCGACGTTCAATGTGCAGCGCTACCTGAACACCGAGTCGCAGGGTTACGAGCGGCCGCAAGTGCCAGTCCAGCAGGCCGAGGAGGCGAAACACTCGTCCATGGTGGACAATCTGAAGCGGCCCATCAGGCGGCTGGCGAGCTCGCTCTCGTCGGCGTCGAGTGGCGCGAGCGACAAAGAGCTGGCCCAGTTGCAGGCGCAAAACTGCTTGTGTGTGCCATTCTACATGTGCAAGAATGGCTTCATCAGCGAGTCCACTCTGGGCCGATCTCAGCTGCAGCAAATGTTGCAGCAGCAGCAACAACAACAACAACAACAACAACTCCAACAACAACTCCAACAACAACTCCAACTGCCCGCATTGGGTCAGCTGGGGAGCCAAGTGCTCGCCGATCAGCCGGACGGTGTCGGCCAGACAGAGGCGCAGGTGCAGAGGGGCAGTGTGAGCTCGGTGCCGACGAGCGGCGAGTCGAGTGCCCAGTATGCGAACTCTCTGGTGCCGGTGGACGAGCGCTCGTTCGAGCGCGACATCGTCACGGCGCCCCCGAGCTTGGCCTCCGCCGACCAGTCGACACCAAATGGCGGCGGAGTCCACGTCTCAGAGGTGTCGAGCACAGGCACCGTCGGTGAGACAGCTCAGAGGCCCGGCGGGTCAGTGGAGTCGAGCGCCGGCCAGGAGGCGTTACCAACAAACTCGTCCGCCGGCAACGAGAACACGACCAATCTCGCCAACAACGACTACACTCAGGACATTCTGGGCCGCATGCTCGGGCTGCGGGCCACAGCAACGGGCGCCGCCAAGATGTCGCCGCCGGCGGACGCCCACCAGTCGGGCGGCGTGGGCGTGTGCGGCCTTCTGCGGACCTGTTGCGGCGTTCCCGGCGCAATCAGTGGTCGCTATCAGGCGCAGCTCCAGATGGCGCCACCGCGCAGATCCCCGAGTTCACGAAGCCAGTGAACGGCTTCGTGAACTCGGGCTTCTATCCGACGCCTGCCCTGCAGACGTTCGCCTCGAGCGCCTTGCCACAGCAGCAGCAGCAGGTGCGGCCGATCGCGCCCGCCCAGCTGATTGCGAGGCCCGCACCAGTTGCGGCTCCACTCGCCCACCGCACCAGCAACCAGTACGTGGCGCCCGCGCAGCGACTGGCGGGCCAGCAGTTGGGCCAGTACGCGCGCGCCACGCCCAATGTGCAGCCATTGCACAGCTTCCAGCAACAAGTGCGTCCGAGTTTACAACAACAACAGCCACCACAACAGTTTGTTGCTCACCTGGGCGGCCGGAAGTTGCTCGAGGGTCGGTGCGGACTGCGCCAGGCGACGGGCATCAGCGGGCGCGTGCAGAATCTGCAGTACAGCGAGAACGCGGCCGACTTTGGCGAGTACCCCGCCCAGGCGGCCATCCTCAAGCGACTCAACGGCACCGAGAGTCTGTTCGTGTGCAGCGGCACTCTCATCAGCCAGTCGTGGGTGGCGACGGCGGCGCACTGCATCCGGAAGCAGGGCGGCCAGACGGGCGACCTGAAGGTGCGTCTGGGCGAATGGGACGTGCACCGCGACGACGAGTTCTACGCCCACGTGGAGCGCGACGTCCGCGACCTGGTGGTGCATCCCGACTTCGTGCCCGGCAACCTCATCAACGACCTCGCCCTGCTCCGCCTCGACACGCCCCTCGACCCGACGCTGCCTCACATCAATCCCGCCTGTCTGCCCGCCGCCGACGAGTCGTTCAGCGAGCGCCGCTGCTGGGTCACCGGCTGGGGCAAGGACTCGTTCGGCCAGCGGGGCTCCTTCCAGGCGGTCCTGCAGGAAGTGGAGCTGCCCGTGCTGAGTCAGGCCAGCTGCGAGCTAGCCCTCAGACGCACTCGCCTCGGGCCCCACTACCGACTCCACCCCGGCTTCCTGTGCGCCGGCGGCGAGGGCGGCCGCGACGCCTGCGAGGGCGACGGCGGCTCGGGCCTCTACTGCGCCGCCGGGCCCGACGGCGCGGGCCCGCTCAAGGTGGCCGGCCTGGTGTCCTGGGGCATCGGCTGCGGCCAGCCGGGCGTGCCGGGCGTCTACGTGAGCATGGCCCACTATCGCGCCTGGATCGAGAACATCATCTCCATCGACGAGGACCTCTACAGTCCCTACGCGGCGCTGCCCTTCGGCATGCCCAGCGCGGGCTCGGCGCCCATCAGCGAGCGCTCGCCGGTGGGCGGCGTGGGCGGCGTGGGCGGCGTGGGAGGCGCGCACAACTCGACGACGGCGCCCACCACGACGAGCGCGCCCACGACAACCACCACAGTGGCCTGAGTCTAAAATGCAACCCAGAGCTCTGCCAGTAAAGATCAGGAGCAGAGGTCTCACTCACTCACTCACTCACTCTCTCACTCTCTCACTCGCTCGCTCGCCGGCTCGAGTGATGTTGCGCAACGAGCGTCTCGGGCGTCTCGAGCGGACAACAATTGTCGGCGCCGTGCGCGACTTTCTCGACAACGACAACCACCACCACCACCACCACGTCCGGTGTGTAATTTTCTCCTTATTACTCGAGCCGTCGACACAGCGCTCGCACAGGTCGGCGGATCAAACAAGAGAGCCGGATATCTGGGCGGCCCGACTGCAGGTCGAGTGGCGGCGGCGGCGGCCAGTCACTTAGAGAAAGTGGAGACCGGGAGGCATGATAATGATTGACGCACGCCACCGGCGCACACAAGCCAGACGCACTTGGTCGCTCTTTCGAGTGCAGTCGGCGTTGCGTCGCGTGCGTGTGTGGCGCCGCTCGTGGGCTTTGGGTGGCCGCGAGCTCGGCCGGGCTGTCGGCCAAATGATTGGCGCGAATGCTCGCCGCCGCCGCCGCCGTCGCCCCGCCGCCGCCGCCAGAGATATTGAAACGAGCCGATTGTGTTGAGGGCGCTCGCCGGCGGTGGCTCGTTTTCGCCGCGCCGAGTCGGCGGCCGAGTCGAGAGCCGACGAGCGCGCAAAGTCCACAAATTGCAAGTTATTGTTGCCGAGCTCAGTCTTGGCGATGCAAAGTCTTGTTAGCCAACTCCATTCAGCTAGCCGCCCGCCGCCGTCGCCGCCGTCGCCGCCACACTGACTCACTTTGAGCGGCCAAAATCTGATTGATTGACGGAAGTTGCGCGCGAATCTTGCCGCTCACTCGCTCGCTCGCTCGCCACTTTCTGCCACTCTTTTGTGCGCGCCGCCCGCTCGCGAGCCTCGGGGTTAAATTATCCCCAGGCCGCCGAGAGGCTGTCGGATTGTTGTCGGCGCTCGGGGGCCACCTGTGAGCGACGCATCTCGCGCGGCGCCGCCGCCGCCAGCGAACGGCCACAATGGACGCCGGCTTATTATCATAGCGCGAGCCGATCGGTTGCAGCGGCGTCATTAGTGCGCCTGAAACAATGGCCGCCACTCGAGGGCAGCGAGTCTTTCAGCGCCGCCGCCGCCGCCGCCGCCGCAACTCCTTGACGACGTGCGGAGGCGGCGAGCGGTCTGGACACGACGAACTCGATTCGGCGGGCACGAAAATTGGATCGAGAGCGACTCGAGCTGGAGCTGACCCATAAATTGAATCACTGGGACTTTTCTCGCGCCGCCGAATGTTCCCAGTGTGGCCATTTAGGAGCGCTGAGAAGTGTAGCACACGAGCAGCAGCAGCAGCAGCAGCAGCAGCAGCAGCAGCATGGACACCGCCCGAGCTGTGCCCAATATGAGCGACCACGACGATGACATCTGAACGGCGCGCGCTTTTGTTTATACTCGCCGCCCTAGGCGACGGCGCCGACTGGCATCTTTATTGTCCGGCCGGACGGGAAGCAAATTGGTTGCGTGTGCGCGCACTCGTTTTCGGGCTCGTGACTCGGCGAGCTGTCCGCGTCGGTGTCGGCCGGGCGCCGTTGTTTCGCCTCTCGGCCGGCCGAAAAAACACTCGCCTGCGCCGTCGGCGCCACTGAAATAGACTGCACAAGCAGCGAGCCACAATGACAGCGATCTGCTGCCCTCGGCCATATCGTTCTCGCCGAGCGGCCGCGACACTTTCGGCTCGTCGCGCTCGTCATGTAGTTGTGGCGCCGACTGGCACCGCTTTGGCTGCAGTCGCAGCTCTCGGCACTGCACACAACACTCGGCGGCCGATCATCGGAATTGGGATGCGACACTGGAGCTCGCGGGCGGCCGGGCGGCCGAACAACGCCCAGCGGCGACCGACCGAGAGAGAGAGAGAGAGAGTCTGGGAGCTCAGGTGAGCGCGCGCACAATGGCCACGAGCTCGTCGCCGACGCCCGCGCAACAATTGCCCACAGTGAGTCTCCTCTTTTCTGGCCAGCCAGCCAGCCAGCCAGCCAGCCAGCCAGTCGGCCGCCGTCTTTGAGTCCACTGACAGCAAGCGATTTTTCGCTCACACAAACTCGGCGCCGATATTGTCGCACGCCAGCGAGCGCGCGCCAGATCCATGTCGCTGGCCGGCCACTCGGCCGGCGCAGCCGCCCGGCCGCGCCTGTGCAGCCGCCCGGCGGCGCCGATCAATCAGACGCTCGTCGATCGGCCGATCGGCGGCGCGCCTTTGTGGCTTGGCGTGCGCTACCGTCTGGCTGGCAATCGAGTGGGCGGCGGCGGCTGAACAAGAAAGTGAAAGAAACTCAGACAGACAGACAGAGAGAGGGAAAGCGGCGGTCGCGGCCGACTGCTCGACGGCGTCGTCGTCGTCGTCGTCGTGGTCGTTGTTCGAGGACAATTTGACGGGTCGCAGTGGCGACATCGACGGCCGGCCGCCCAGACAAGCCAACGCCGAAGGCCAACGTTCGCGGCCATTGTTCGCACGCACCTGCGACCTGTCCGAGCGGTCGGCCGGGCGGCGTCTCGGGCGCATCCTTGCGAGCGCCCGCACGCCGACTGCTTTGGGCCATCGATTTGCGCGTCGACTCGCGGCCGGCGCTCGGACTTGTGCGCCCGCCAACACAATAACAATCAGTCAAGTTTACAGGTACAGTAAACAGCACTCAGCCGCCCGCTCTCTCTCTCTCTATCCAACTCGCTCGCTCGCTCGCTCGCTCGCTCGCTCGTCACTGGCCCGCCGGCCGCCTGTGACTCGGCAATCGAATAAATAAGGCCCGGGCGCGCGCGACTGCGAGTAAATCACGCGCCCGGGGTGCCGCCGGACAGTGGCGGCCAACAAGTGGGCGCTCGGCGGCCGCTGCGGGCGGCTCTTCGTCGCTCGGCTGCGGCCGGCCGGCAATTGTGGCGTCGAGCGGATGCGCAAAGGTGAAAGGGTTCGCGCAGTGAGCGTGCCACAGGCGGCGGCGTCGGCGGCCGCAAAACGGATGTGCGCGCACGCAAATGATAATAAATCTGGCCGGCCTGTGCGCGCGTCTCTAATGATAATGTCTGTGTCTGTGTGTGTGTGTGTGTGTGCGCGCGCACGCCGCTGTGGCGCAAATGGCGATCGTGCAACAGCGCGCCGGCCAATCAGAAGAAAGGTAAAGTTCTCGGCTCGACTTGTGGCGAGTGCTAATTTGCAGTCGCCGCCGGGCGGGCCATAAATTTGGCCGCCGCCCGGCCTCTCGCTGATGGGCTCCATATTGCAACATACTCACACTTGCGCACTCGCTGATTGCTGACCGCCATTCAATCATTGGCTCGAGCTCGAGTTTGCTCGGCGCCACTCGGGCGCGCACTCGACTCGGCGGCTCGGCCAGTGATTGACGCGACAAAACTGGCCAACTGATGCACACGAGCCGAGAACGGTCACGGCAGCGCTCGCCCGAGGTCGCCATTTATTTATGGGCGCGCGCGCTCGCGAGAGTCTCGACTCGCTCGAGCTGGCCGGCCGGCGAGGCGCTTATTAGCTGACGCAAGTGGAGGCGGAAAACTGGCCGCCACTTTCGCTGGCAACACCGCCGGCGCTGATATTGAGTTAGTCGACTCGCGTGCCGGCCGAGCAAATCAAAGCGCGCCGAGTGTTTGGAAAACGACGACGACGACGACGACGACGACGACGACGACGACGACGACGACGACGAGCCGGGCGACAGGCAATTGATGAGCGAGTCTGCGGCGCGCATCCTTCAGTTCCAGCGGCGGCCATGCAAACGGAGAATCCAATCTCGGCGCCGGAGTTCGTGTCGTGAATTAGAAGTGAAATGAGTCGCCGGCTTGCCGCGCGCTCGAGAGCAGGATATTGGCATCTCGCTCGAGCTCGCGAGTCTGGACGAGGACGAGGACGAGGACGTGGACGTGGCGGCGGCGCTTGCGGTCGTTAACGTTGCCCACGAGCGCGCTGTCCAGTGGCGCGGCCTGCGCCAGGTGAGAGCGCCTGAGTGACGCGCGCGCCCGGCCGACAGCTAACGGAGTCTGTGCAGTGCGCGCGCTCGCTCCGCTCGCGGCGCATTGATCTCGGCGCCGCGACTCCGCCCAGTCGGCGCCACTCGCCGGCCTTCTGGCGTCGTCGCCGTCGGCCGATCGGCAGTCACGTTGTTGGCGTCGACGCCGCCGAGCGGGAGAATATTCAAAACACGTGAACGAGTGCTCATTAATAACACAGCGCCGCCGCCGCCGCCGCCGCCGCCGCCGCACACAATTAGGCTGCCGTCGTCGGGCGGAAACAACGAACAGGTGCGATTTGCGGCCGATAGGGCGGCTCTTGGCGCGCTCAAACAGAGACATTGGCGCCGCGCAGAGATCCATATCGGCGGCCCGCAGTCTCGTTATCGCGCGGGCGCTCCCGGTCGAGGCGAACAATCGCGCCCGCCGAATTGCCGGCGCCGCCAGACACAAGCCGAGCGCCAGCCATCAAGACGCGCGCCAGATCATCGACAACGAGTTGCGATTTGCGAGCTGTGAGCTTTGGCCTGCGACCTGAGAGTCGAGAGTAAAGCCGGCGAGAGGCGTGAAAAGCGGAGACCGGCGGCGAGTTGATGTAATTTGTTAGCCGGCCGACGGCTGCAGCGCTCGTGCGCAGTCGCGCCCAGCCCGCCGGCCGCCATTCAATTGGCGCCACGCAAGCTGCCGGCCGCGCACATCCTCGCCCGTTCCACCTGTTGGTCGCGGCCACCACCACTGACAGGCGCTCGTCGGCGGCGGTCATTAAGCGGCGCCAGGCGGCCGGCCGGCGGCGGAGACAAACAATCTGATTGCATTTGTCACACGCACGCGAGCTCTGGTCTCGGCCTCGGCAACGCCGGCGCGCAAACAAATGGCCGCCCGTCGCTCGCCCACAACCCGCTAGTCCACGAGCGCTCGCAGCGCGCGCACTCAAGACGCCAAGACACTCGGCCGCTGGCCGGAAATCGCCGCCCGGCACGCTAATCGAATCAACACGCAGTCACGCAAATCAATCAGCCACGAGCAATGGCCGCGCTCGGCTCAGGCCCGACGTCGGCGGCGCCACGATCGCCCCTGCCTTTGGCCTTGCCTTTGCTGTCGCCGCTGTCGCCGCTGTCGCCGCCGCCGCCGCCGCCGGTGGCCGCGCGCCGACTCAGCGCCACCCGCGAGCTCGACCTCAGCAAATACTATTTCTACCAATACTCGGCCGCCAGCCAGCAGTCGTGCGCACGTCGCGCCCGCCACAGCCCCGTCGGCGCCACCAGAGCGCCGCCCGACAGTGACAAGAGCGGGCCCAACTTCCGGTCGACCGCCAGCTCGTCGGCCTCCTCGGGCCTGAGTCCCGACTGCTGCTCGAGTCGGCAGCCCACTGCGAGCTCGCACTGCTCGTCGGCGGCTAAGCACTCGCCCCACAAGCAGGCGCAGATGCGCGACGAGCTTTGCCCAGCTCATCGAGCTCCAAAACACCATCTAGAGCACAAACAGCCTCAGTACCAACAACAACAACAACATCAACAACAACATCAACAACAACATCAACATCAACATCAACAACAACACCGACGACGCGTCCACCACGACGAGCTCGAGGGCCAGGTGGTGTGCAAGTCGTACACGAAGCTGAGCGAGGACTGCGACTCGCGCGACTGTCACCAGATGGCGCTCATAGCGCCCCCGGTGTTTGCCAACTGCACGGGCGCCGCGGGGGCGGTGGGGTCGAGCAGAGTGGCAAAGAGCGCGAGCGACGAGCTGTCGCTAGGCTCCCAGTCGAACGAGACCTCGCACAGCAGCGGCCCGCAGCGCGCGCAACAGGCGCACGCCGAGCGCCACCCGAGCTCGGCCGCCGCACGCCTCGCCGCCCGCACAGAGCCCGCCACCATCTCGGCCCACCACCAGCTAAGTCAGCACCTCCACCGGCTCACCTGCACAGGTGAGCGACATGGTGGCTGCGAGGCGCCCGCATGTCGCGCACACAAGTGTTGCACCCACTCGGCTCCGCGCGGTTCGAGTCCGCCGATCGCGGCCACCGACCACTACGGCCAACTCGAGCTGGAGGCGCTCGCCGGCCGGCCCAAGCCCACGATCGAGGAGCAGCTGAGGCGTCTCCTCGACTGCGACCAGCCGCCCGAGGAGCAGCACGAGGACAAACACCCACTCAGTTTGGCGCCAGGGACACAGCGCGCCGCCCACACGCCCAGAGCTCAGAGGGGAGCGCCGGGTGCCGCACACCTGTCCAGCTCCATCTCGAGCCAGCTCCAGAATCAGCTCAAGCTGGTGGGCCAGCGCAAGTCGGCGGCGAGCGCGTGCCACCAGTCGGCGGCCAACAGACTGCTCCACCTCCAGCCGGCCCACAACTACCCGCACAACCAGGCGAGTTTGGCGCCCCCGCAGCCGCCGGCCGGCGACGAGATGCTCGTTTTCATGTTGGCCAGTCGGCGGGCCAGCGCCGCGCTGGCCGTCAACAGCGCGGCCGAGCGCAAGGCCCGCATCCTCAAGTGGCTCGACGATTGCGCAACGGCGGCGCGCCAGTCGGCCGCTGCGTGAGAGCCGCCGCCCCGCCGAGTGGAGTTATATAATATAGTGATCGAGTGGAGGTGGCGCAGTGATAGAGAGCGAACTCAAAGTTGTGATCAGAGAGCAATAAACGAATCGAGCTCATCAGCATGGAGAGAGAGATATATTTCATTCACATCACTCTAGCCCTCACCACTCTCACTCTCACTCCTCGCCGCCCTCCTTAACGGCCGGATTCTTCTTCCACGACCACTCGGGCGCCTGGTCCTTGTTGTCCTTGGGCTCGTCCACCTTAAACTGGTCGCGTTTCACCGACTTCAGCGTCACTGTGAAGCCCACCTCCTTGCGTGCGTTCAACAACATGCGCTCGATCTTCTGCTCGTACTTGGGCACGCGCTTCAGCGGCGGCTTAACGAACTTGCCTCTTGTGTCGCTCACCTGCGACGACAGCTCGTGGATCTGTTGCATGTGTATGTGTGTGCGTTTAGGGGACATTTAGTTGGAGTGATCGAGGCGACAACAACATCAACAACATCATTAACAACAACGACAACAACAACAACATCAACATCAACAACATTGACACTCACCTCAAGCTCCTTGCGGCCGACCGCATACTCGAGGTCCCACTTTTCGCTCTCGAGACTCTTGAGGCGATCGTGGAGTTTCTTGCACTCGGACGTAAGCTCGGCCTCGCTCATGGAATCAAAGTTCCGCTTGGTGCCGGTGCGCTCCGAGATCACCCGGCGCCGCTCGTTGGCCTTGGCCTCTTGCTGGCGCTTCAGCTCCTCGGCGGCCTTCCGGCGCAGCAACACGCGCAGCTTCTTCTTGCGCTCGGGCGTCATGAAGCCCTTCTTCCTGTTGGTCGTCTGCGCCTCCAGTCGGGCGCGCACCTCGGCCTTCTTGCGCTCGCGCTCTTCGCGCTTCTTGCGCTCATCCTGTGGGTTTTGGGTGCACATTATAAGTCCAAGGCGCGCATGAGTTAGTGTTAATTGGTCACATCTCCACACCAGCGCCGCTCTCATTCATTCAAAACACGAGCTAGCGTTTGCACTTACCTCACTGATCATCTCATTCATGTTGGCCTAGTTCTTCTCTCCCGATGATCGACACTTGTGCCAAGGACAGCCAACAAGTGCAATGTCTCGATCAGCACAGTCGACTGGCAGAAACTGTTGTTGTCGTGCTGTAGTGAGCTACAGTGGACTCCGAGCTGGCTCGCGGTCGTTGGCGTCGCCGACGCTGGCGCCGCGAGAATGAGATCGCGACCGCAGCCGTCGCGCCGCCGCACAGCTCGCCAAAGTCGCGCCCGCCCCTAGGCGCCCGGCCTCTGCGATTAATTAGTTTGTTGCGCTGTGCCGCTTTCGAGCGCGACTCGTTGCGCGCGCTGGCACAAGGCAAAAACAATTGCCCGGCTCGTTCGTCATTGTTGCACTCACTTGATGTCATCATCGTCAATTGCAGGCGAGCCTTATCGAGACGCCGACAACTGGGGCCCTAGCAGCTCGTGCCCCTCTTCTGCTCGTCGTCGTCGTCGTCGTCGTCGTCGTCGTCGTCGTCGTCGTCGTCGTCGTCGTCGTCGTCGTCTTCATTGGATTCGCCGTCTCCGCCTGAGAACTATGGAAGCGCACACGCGATGTAACTGAACAACAATTATATTTAATGAAGAAAGTGTTCAATCAGAGCATGACAGCGCATGCAGACGCCCGCATTCGGGGCCACTCTCAGGCCTCCGGCGGCCGACCAACAGAGACGACGCCAACGAACACGAACACCACCAGACACTCGGGGCGTTTTCGAGCGCATCAGATACTCTTGCCTTATAGGAATATTGCGCTCTCGCCGCCACACAACCAGAGCACTGCACTCGCGACGCACACGAGAGGCGTCCAGGCGGAACTGGGCCTCATCCACTAGGTGACTCAGCCCCTCGGGCGCCTGTTTACAAATTGGCCACAAAGACTCACACAGCTGAAACCATTCTCTGTATGTTCTCGATGGCGACTCTCGACGCTGTCTTGTTTGCCTGTAATCGCAAGCTGGCTGTCGTTGCACTGCCAGCAGGATGTCGATGTCGCCATAGACTCGACCGCCGACTCTATGGCACTCTGTTCGCTGACGACTTTCACCTTTCATCGGGTGTGTCGATGTCAGCAGCAGTTCGAAGCTGTCGACTCTAAAGATATGATGGAGGCAGTATGATGGCAAACAGCTCGTCAAACGCGCACGCTTTACATGAGAGGACTCTCTGCTCGACAACGCTGGTCATTCTGATTATCATTCCACTCATGAGGTTTACTCCATGAGGGCCAATGAGAGGTAGATCAGTATTGTCGTGAAGATTGATTATTTCAATATTGGCCTCTCTACAGAGATCATCCAACTCACATAACTCAGGCAAGATAGAGATGGAACAATCGAAATAAAACCATACTATTAGTGCTGCTGAACACTCGCGACAAGTTGCGCGCTAGAGTTAACAAGGTCCGAGCTATTAGATACACACTCTAGCTCACACGACTGTCGAGCAACAAGTCGTTATGTGAGCTGAGTGCAGAGAAGAGAGCTCATTTAGAGTCGAGAACACTCTGACCTGCTCGTCGATGATTAGAGTTTTAATTGACTCCGGTACCAATCGAGTGAACGCTCGAGCGACTGCTCGGCAGTGAAGATCGGCTCGTAATCCAGCCTGAGGCTCGCCTTCGTGCGGTTCAGGAAAAGCGAGTTGCACATGAAGTAGAAGGCCTGCGGTGTGATCATACTGTACCACCGCGCGCTTGCCTCACACTTCGTGCCATCCACCTGGCACTCGGTGGGCTCATCTCGGATCAGATCGTCACTTTCGGCGCCGCCGCCGACGCACGACGACGGCCTTTGGCCTCTTTCTCGTTGCTCTTTGTTCTTCTTCTCGAGCTCGATCGCCTCATCCAGCCGACTTTTGCGGCTCGTAAACAGTCCAAAGACGTCCAGCGTGGCGAGCAGGTTTCTCACGAATGTGAAAAGAACGAGGAACAGCCAGACGGGCCAGGCGCTGAACGTGGACTTGGTGACTTTCATGCCGCAACATTCCGCAAACGGCTCCATGAAGTCGAACGGATCTCCGATCGGCGTCTCGTCGGTGATGTGGAACTCTGCTCGATTAGTGTGGAAATGTTGGTTGGTGGTGAGCCCGCAATTCGAGCGAGAGTTGTTAGTGTGTGCACTCTGGCGATCATCAGAGTTTGTCAGTATGAAGTGGTCACACAAAGAGCATGATGATGATGATGCTGATAGCCATCGAATGCTCGAGCCCCATCAGCTTACCTTCGCCCGAGATGCTGGCGTCCACGTCCATGCGTTGCTTGGCGCGCACAAGCGCCCAGGCGGCGTTGCCCACGTAAATGGGCTGCTGGCGGATCCAGATATTTGTGAAGCGTTGCAATTTGCCGCCAAACAACTTGGCCAGCCTGAGGATTTTGGTCACATAATGAGCGTCGTGTTCTCCGTAGATGGGCGTGAACCTGACGATCACCGCATTGAGAGCGTCCCTCAGGGCCGGCGGCCGGGCGGCGTCGCCACTTCCGGTGGCGGGGCGCTCGATGGCCTCCAGCTTGACATTGGCGTACTGGCGAACCTTTGCCTCGGCCTCTTTCTTGGTGGCAGCGCTGGGCCCGAAGAGCAGCCGCTGCGGATCGGGTATGGTGCTCTCGGTTGCGTAATAGATTGTGTGGTAGCTAGTGAACACCTCGAACGAGCTCGCATGCACGAACTTGGCCACCCCGAGCCGCACACAGGCCCTCAGCAGAGTCTCGGTGCCCTGCACATTCACTGACTCGAGCTCCTGCGCCCTCTGCTCGCCCACCTCCACCCAAAAGTCCACTCGGGCGGCGCAGTGGATCACACAGTCGGCATTCCGCAGCGCCCGCTCCACCACATTGATGTCTCGAATGTCGCCGGTGATGCGGCGCACTCGCTTGGCGCGCACTTCGCTGCCGCCGCCGGCGCCCACTTGTGTCTCCAGCTTCTGCAACTCCTCTTCAATCTCCTGCTGCTTGAGCCTGCTGGGCGCCACCAAATCCAGACACCTGATTTCGGTCACCTGGGGGTCGCGACTAATGAGCAGCCGCAGCGTCGCGTGGCCCAGACATCCGGAGGCGCCGGTCACCACCACGACCTCGCCGCTGGTCGTCGTCTTCATCTTGACTTCTTGACGCGACTCCGAACTTAAGCTTGCAATGGCTGCCAGTCGCTTGTGCACAATCGCCGACTCCAAGGGACTTCTTGCGTCGCGTTCAGCGGACGTTCGTTTGTTTGGCCGCTTGCCATTGTGAAACGCGCGAGTCGAGTCGAATCGAGTGGCACTCAAGTGCTAGAAAGTCCATCTAAGGTCAAGCAAAGGCGCGCGCGGGTTGCTCGAGCTTGCGGCGAAAGTGTTTTGTTCATATACAACTCTAACACACATACAAAGCCTTCTCTCTAAGCCAACTCGCTAGCCAAGAGCGGTGACAGTCAGCGAACGAACGCACGGCTGGCCACCACCGCCTTCACCTGTCTCGAATTGCGCGCATTCGACTCGCCCACCCCCAGGCCGACCACTCGATCAGCGTCCGCGCAGGCCGTTGTCTGTCTCTCTCACTCTCACTTGGGTTTCAATCAGCTTACCGGCCCGCCCTCGTGCACACAGACAAAGCGACAATTAAGCGGACACATCCTGGGCAAGCGTCCGCTCACTGGCTTCACCACTTCGCGCGCGCCGCATAGCTTGGCGGCCGGAAACAATGAGCGATCGGTCAGCCAAGGTCGCAACAGGTAGTGTCCAACAAGTCCGCCACTCGGGCGCTGTCCCATAAGCGCAAACACTTTATCGTGTACATTTTTTACACTCGACATGCTTTCCGGCCGCCCGGTCTCACGGTTTCCGCTTGCGAAAAGTCGCGCGCCTGAGACAGTGCACGAAAATTTCTCGCGACCACACGAAACTCTAGTCACTCTCTGGGGCGCACTTTTTGCCTCAACTCTCGCTCGTAAATACCTTAAAAACAGCAACACATCCGGCCAGATATTCTCATGGTTCTCCCCTGATATGTGCCAGCACGGACACTATGGCGCCTCGGAGAACAGCTCATTACGAAGCTACGAGTCCATCGAGTGAGTCAAAAGAACGTCATGACATGAGCCAGTCACCACAACAACCGGCCGGCAACAATATTTGTCAACAAACTCCTATTTTATCAGCCGCTACAAAACCCACACCAAGAGTCGCCCCATTTCTGGCCCCGCCACCATCCACTCCCACCGCAATCAAGGAAAGCTTCAACCACACTAAATGCAGCTTCGACGACACTCCCTCGCCGCCCCAACTCAGCATCCTCGACTCGGACCTGTCTATCGTTTCCAGGAATATGGACTTCAACAGTTCGCGAAAGGCGAGAATATCGGTCACACCCAAGAAACCAGAGCTCAAATCAGTCGAAAAACTTCCTCAAACAATATTGCTCACACCTGAGGTGCCGAAACTTAAATTTTCTCGTGCTCGCAAAGATCTCAAATTCTAAGTCATGAATGAAAGCATAGTCGTATCGGAATGAATCTCCTGACCAATCTAGTGTCCTCTTTATTTTATGCCATCAATAAATAATCATGAAACTTGCAACTCTGAAGCTATGCTGTGGTAACTCCTAACAAACTCGTGCTCCGGATACAATGCCTTGAGTCGATCCAGGTTCCGTTCCAGCACCTGATCGGAGGCTTTCAGTGTCGATAGTATATGCACCATGTTGATTAGAGCCTCTAGATTGTCGTTATCCATGTCCAAGGCTCCCTCACAGAATTGCTTGGCTGGTTCGTAATCGCCCAGACAGATTGCAGCCGCCGTGACGAGATTGTTTAAGAGTGGCGTTGGCCGAAATCGGTCGATCAAACTGACGGTTATCCTCCACGCTTGTGTGGGATTCCTGTTGGCCAGGAAGACTTGAGCAGTTGCCAACTCCGTTATGGGAGCCAACTCGTCTCTCTTTTGCATCTTAACCAATTGTTTCTCGGCCAAATCTCCGCGATTCATCATGATCAAGGTGATAATTTTGCTATATGAGGATCTGAGACTGTCAAACCTGTCGATAACTTGTAGAGCTTTGGCAAACAGATGATGTCTCGAATATATAGCCGCTGCAACTATGCGAGAAAGCTCATCTTCTGGCTTCATGACTCCACTGGCTTCCAGTTGGTCAATCAATTTAACAGATTTTGAGTTTTCATTTTTTGGATCCTCCGACGTAATGTCGACAAGGAATGCTTTGATGACATCCACGAAAGTTGTGCCGTAGTCATTACCGTCTTCGCCCTGGCCTAAATCTTCGTTATCTTTCGCTCTAGCTAGTTCTCGCTCGAGACTGTCGTATTTTTTCGTATGACAATAACTTAGACACATGTAGTATATCGACTGTCGAGTTGTTGGCATCGAGTTTGACTTGCTTATGCAGGTCTGGTAGTTTCCTAGATAGTAGTCTCGCTCCAAATCGACGATCGTATATTCGCTCATATTGATGGAATGTGATTCGGTTTTGATTTGGTTAGATTAATCTAAGAGTGCTTTCGAGTCTAAATTGTGGCCTGTTGGAGCCAAAGATATACAACTTGGAGAACAGATCGAGTGCCGGCAAGATGTTATTGCGATTCATTTCCAACAATCTGCTATTTCCATCCACTTGCGCACGATTTGCTGTTCGTAGCCCTCGAATGGAAGTTCGTGCAGAGAATCTTGTCGTGATGCCAATTGATGATCCTAGCGCGCAACCCGCAATGTTGTTTCCCAGCGTTGCTCAGTGATCTGTCGCCTCAATTCATCACCTAACCTGGGCCCAGTGACTCAAACTCATTCTCAGCTCGACATTCTAACTGCAAACAACTTCGCACAAAGACTCAAGCTCCTTCATCTACTCCTCAATCAACCTCGATGATTTTCGTCATGACATTATCTCGCTGACAGACAATCATACGGCGCTCTAGCATGGGATTCATCAGAGCCTTACGTGCTTACAGCCAGACAACTAACCTTACCACATAGTACCAGTCGGATACTCAGGGAGGGCACCTAATATAACGTCCAGTTCTCCATCCCTGGTATTGATCCAAGCCTGCATCGAAGATGCCTGACAGGCTCAGTGGGATCCTCAAGGATTTCGTTGCCACAAGATCCGTCGGCGCTATATTACTCTACGGTCTGGCTGCTCGACTAGCACTTCTTGTATATTCAATCTACCATGACTCAAACATAGATCACATCAAGTACACCGACATCGATTACCATGTCTTCACTAACGGCAGCAAGGCGCTCATTGAACATCGTAGCCCATATGAGGACAGAGAGTACCGGTATCCACCCATCGTCGCGTTGATATTCGTCCCCAATGTTTTGCTCAAATGCGACTGTGTTGGTAAGATTATTCTTATCGTGGCTGATCTTTTGAGCGGCCAATTGAATTACCGATTGAACATCTATCAAGGAACCAATCGTCAAAATTCAAAGTTATTCCTTCTATTGTGGCTAGTCAACCCCGTCACGTTGGCGATCTCAACACGTGGTAGCTTCGAACCCATCCTCGCATTGCTCATATTGAGCATAGTTTATCTCCTAGTCAGCACTAGTTTTATTCTATCCGGCCTCCTCTTTGGACTTGCTATACATCTGAAGTTGTATCCGATAATCTATACGATCTGCTTCTATGGGTACATGACGCAGAAGAAACCATACCTAATAACACAAAGCAAGGTTCACTATTGGTTGAAAACTTTTAGTCCAAATTTTAATCATGTCAAATTTTTCACATCAAGTATCCTGAGTTCAGTGTTAGCCTGCTATATTAGTTATCGCTATTACGGTCAAGAGTACATAGATCAGAGCTTCATCTATCATCTCAAGCGCAAAGATCTCCAACACAATTTCAGTATTTACTTTTATCTCTTCAAGTTACTACCTAAATACCAAGAACAGCTCAGTCTCTCTGCCTTTGTCATTCAGTCTATTGGAGTTTTAGCGCTTTCATTAATCTACCTAAGTATAGATTCAAACCGTCGCACAAAGCTAAGGAAACTAAACTTTGGGATGTTTGCAACTACCTTTCTATTTGTGAGTTTGAACAAAGTTTGCACATCTCAATACTTCGTCTGGTATCTAACGTTCTTGCCATTGATATTAGACAGCTTAAATCTCGACGCTAGACAGGCGTTCTCTATCATTGCCTCATGGTTGCTATCGCAAGCAAACTGGCTTCTGTTCGCCTATCTGTACGAATACCAGAAATTTGACGTATTAGATCATGTCGGGAACTCAAGTGCTCTCTTCTTGATAAGCAACTTATGGATATTATCAAGCCTGTGTCAACACTTCAATGCGTCCATCAAGAACCGAGAGAATTTCAAGGAAATTTGAAAGAACCTGTATCCTTTTTCTAGATTAAAGTGATAGAACTGCAAACACTAGAACTCTTTACCATAATGGAGTTACAAAATAACGAACTCTGGATAGTTTCATAGGGCTACAATTATTTCACATCTTTGAGTTAGGTCATGGACCGACTTCATAGAGTCATTCGAGGTGGTGTTGAATGGACTGGTTAACGACTTGGAACCGCTAAGTTGTAGCGGAGTGACCATCATGGACTAAAACCCTGCGCGCGCAAGCACATCTTGGCAAAGTTTATTTACCTGTGAAATGAACTACTTTCCGTAGATCAAGACATTCCGATTTCTAACGAAGGATTCCCTTTCTTGCCTCAATCGGTGAGGCCTGACCACAGGGCCTCAAGATGATGCACTTTATGATTCTGTTTAGTCGTCAAGGCAAAGTAAGACTGCAGAAATGGTTCACAGCTTATCCCGACAAGCAGAAGAAGAAGGTTATGCGAGAACTGGTCGCCACAGTTTTAGCCAGAAAGCCGAAACTTTGTTCATTCCTCGAATACAAGGACCTCAAGATTGTATACAAGCGGTATGCTAGCTTATACTTTTTGGCTGCAATAGAAGCTGACGATAATCAATTATTGACGTTGGAGGTCATTCATCGATATGTTGAAGTGCTGGACAAGTACTTCGGCAGCGTCTGTGAGCTGGACATCATTTTCAACTTTGAGAAGGCCTACTTCATACTCGATGAATTGATATTGAGCGGCGAAATCCAAGAGACTGGCAAGAAAAAAGTGCACGAAATGATACAAGCACAAGATCTACTCCAAGAGGAAGACGCTCCCCAAGGTCTGTTCGATGAGTACGGTTTCTCGCTGTAGGCGCATCGTGACAACTCGCAATCTCAACTGGATAGAGCGGTAAATTAAAGAATCTCTTAACTTCATCAGAGCGATTTACTGTGGCAATTTAGCCCAAACAACTCTCGAGTCAGGTCTTTACTTATTCCAACTCGGGCATCTTCTCTACAGCATACTGTCTTCTCTTGATGTACACTATCGGTATACCGGGTACCTTTCTGATGCGTCCCTTGAGTTCCCGATCGCAGGTGCCGACCATGTAGCACTTGTGTCGCTTGATTCTGTCAATGATACAATCATCCGCGTAAGTGCCCTTGTGGCTACAAGGCAGTACCTCGAAGTTGTTCTTGACAATTTGCAATGCCACACGATACTTGGCACCAAGTTTTTCCAACTCGGCTATGATACACTCGGTTACGAGGGGGGTAGTTTTGGCAAGCAGACAGTCTAGGAAGGCCTGCTTGACGTCGAGCTTATTTTTGATGGAGAAATTGATGAAGTTTGTATCACATATAACCTGATAAGGTGGTCCAAGGCTGGCATTGTAGTTGAAGAACAGTGTCGATGGCGGAAGTTTGCCATTTTCCTGGGTGTTTTGTGCTTTTTTCTTTCTCTTCCTTGCCTCGACCATCTTGTCGGATTTGTGTGTGGTCGCAGCCTGTCCGCCAAGAACTCGCCTGTCTTTCGTGGACAGCAACTTGGGCCCCTTGAACCTTTTGATCTTGCCCATTTTGGATAGTAAGTTAGCGACCAGTTGGAGTTGACAAACAATTGACTCCGGGCCGATCCGAGCAAAGCAAAACATTGCGCGCGACCACGTGATTGTTGCCCTGCTGAGCGGTTTTGCTGCGAGACATTGCGCAGGCGCAGGCGGCCTCTGGCTCATTGGCCTCGACACTCCGAACACGATTGATTGCTCATTGTGATCAACGAAATTCAAGCGCCGAGACTCCCATCCGGGTGACTAGTCCCACCGGATGCACAGAGTCCTAGCATTGTGTTGGGGCGTAATTTGGACTAATTTTTGATTCATCGACACGCAAGCGCAGGTGTGTGTGATGCGCGCGTCGCCGCTGGTGACTGATGTAAGTGGGCCAAAGGCTAGATCGTCGGCTCGAACTCCAGGGGCCTGCCAGGGGTCAGGTGAGCTATTAGCAATCGACTGGCGTCCGACGAGATGATTGATTACATCAGCGCGCAGTTCCTGTACTGGCGCGGCCAATGCGTTTGGTTAAAACAAGCGAAATCCGTTAACGAGACCCGCAAAGGGGATGAGTGGCGAGGTGGGGCCCAGCTGAGGGGTCGGCTGGCTAGCCCAATGACTCTGATGGTATCGATAATGATGGCGAGCATGCGCTCATTAGTAGGGCAGTGTGAGTACCTGCATCAGAACTGGTTCATTCTCGGACTGGGAGGAGGCGTAAAAAACGGCACGCCAGAAAATATTCCAGCGTCCCACCGCCCGGCCATGGAGCTGAGATCATGATACTCGCGCGCAGGGCCCGCGCGCTCTCGCGGGCTACCCATGTGCGAGTGCGAAACAAGGGGACACTGAAAGACAGACAAAGTTCAGCTGTGTTCTCGATCACATGATAGGTGAGTGAGTCAGTGTGGGAGTTTTGCGCTTCCATGCACGTGTGTCGAAGCAAGTGAGGACAGAGAAGGACGAGCGAGCTAGTGACGTGAGAGAAAGAGCGAGAGAGAGAGAGACGAGAGAGAGAGAGACCCGGAGCTTCTGAGAGAGAGAGAGAGAGAGAGGGAGATGAAGAGAGAAGAGACTGATGAGAGAAAGAGCAACGCCCTTTTGGCGCTTGTGTGCGTCGCCGCCATCGCGTGGCCAACTCTCACCATGGCGACTGGCCAGCAGCCGCCCGACCGGCTGGCCAACGGAGCGCAAGTTTCTCACTCTCTCGTGGGCGCACCGCCGAGAGCCCATGGCGTTGCCCTTGTCTACCCGGAATGTGGCTTCGAATATATCACAAAGACAGACTAGGCGGCCCGATGTGCGCGCCCACAACTTCCGAGTCGGGTTTGCGTGGACGCCATCGGCGCCGCTGCCGCAGCCTCGCCCGCCACTCGACTGGCGCACGCGCGTGGCCCATTGTTTGTGTTCGTCGCCACTCCACTGGCTCGCCCGCCCCTCGACTCCTCATTCGCTCATTAGAGACTCGTCGGGCGAGCACAGGTACGCCAGCGGTGACGGCCAATGGCACCGGAAGCCCAGTTTGAGAGGCGAAGCCGATGAAAAGAACTGGCTGCGAGCGAGTTGACACAAAACCAACACTTGATGAGCGCGCGCCGGCCGTGGGCTGTGCGGTTCAGAGGAGCTCGCGCACAGGCGCCGGCCCGGTGGTGCGCACATTCTGTTGGTGTGGTTGCTGTTTTCAGTGGCTCGCCATTTGAATACTCGTCTCAAACTGGAGCCGCCGTCGACGACGAGTTGAGCCGAGTTTTGCGCAACGAGTTCGCGCACAGAGCCCGCCTGCTGCAGCCGAGTGTGCATGTGGGCGCAATTGAGCCACGGATCTGATTGAATTGTCCGCACGATCTGTGCACAGGTGTGTGTATGTGTGTGTGTGTGTGTGTGTGTGTGTGTGTGTGTGTATGTGTCTGTGTAAGTGCGCGCCGCCAGTTGTCGTCACTGCGTAACTGCGGGTACGCAGCTCGTGCCGTCAATCGTCGTCGCCAGTGTAAATAGTGGCGCCCGCAAACAAGCTCGGACTCGAGAAGACTCGCGCCCATTGAGTGCCTTTACCTTCGATGTCAAGCAGCAGCAGCAGCAGCGATGATGGCGCCCGTGGGCGCGATCAGTGTCGAGTTTGAGGAGCGCATCCTTTGTGCGTGCGAGTGATGAGGTCCCATGACAGTCGAGGTGACGAGCGAGAATGCTACTTGATCGTGCAGCCAACATCAGCGACCACTGAAACAAACATGATCTCATTCATGCTCGCCGCCCGGAGCCCAACACTACCAAAGAACCACTGAAGAGCCTTAAGATGGGAAGCGCGCGAGAGTGGCTCCAAGCGCAGCGCGCCTCACCCAACACTATAGCCATATGTCTCTGCATCCTCCAGCTGGCCGGCAGCCAAGTGCAGCCGGCCGCATCTCTGTCCTCTAAGAGCCTCGACCTCGCGACGGGTGATCAGCTGGCGACGCACAGTCTCGATGGACAGCTGACGAGTTGGCGGCTGATCAGTGGCGAGCAGCACAGCCATCGAAGTGACGGGCCGCCCACGAGACCAACATCGGCGCCCGGCCAACCTGTGGGCCTGATCACGCGCACCACGGACGCCATATATCGCGCGCTCACCGGTTACTTCACCAACCAGGAGGACGAGAAAGAAGATCGCAAGTACGAGCAAGACTTGAGACGGTTGCCGAGGGGCAAAAATGAGACCTCGGAAGGTGTGCACAACGCCAAAGGTGACGGCGCCCGTCATAAGAACTCCACTGCGACTGCCAAGGTGACGACCACATCGACAACCTCAACCACCACCGCCAGCCCCAAGCAATCCAAGTCCAAGACAACTTCGAGCACTAAAACTCCCGGCTCTCCAAAGACAACCACAACCACAACCACAACCACAACAACGTCGACGACCACAACTACAACACCAAAACCCGCGTTCAGCAAACACCGCACCTCGACGTCCACCAGTGCGAATCCAAGAGGCAGGACTGAGGAGCCGCCGCAAGTGCCCAGGTCCACTCTGCAGCCGCACCTCAACCTGGACGAGTTTCGGGACGAGCCCCACAAAGATGCGGGCTCAAATCGGACACACCCCACCAACAACACCACAACTTCAACAAGCTCAACGACAACAACAACAACAACAACAACAACAACAACCACCACCACCACAACTCCAAAGCCCGCGCGCACGAAGAAGACCACAACCAAGCGACCGGATGTGATCAGCACCACTGCAAAGCCGATGAGCACCAGCTCAACTTCAACCACTAGCAGCCCGCAAACATCCACAACAAGCTCGTCGCTGCCAACGCACAAGCTGAACGAGGAGCTCCGCGACAAACTCGAGCCACCGCCGCCGCCGCCGCCGGGCGACACTCAGGTGAACTCGTTCGAGTTCTTCAGTCTGCTCAACAAGGCTGTCAACTCGATCTACACTTTCAACGAGCTCACTTACCTGAACCGTACCACTCGTCTGGTGCACGAGCCTCATGAAGAGGGCGCCAGAGGTGCGCCGGAGTTTCGCGGCGAGCGCGAGGGCGCCGACGAGCTCAGACTGGCCACGGCGGACACTGAGGCCACCGAGACGGCGCTAATGAGGCGCACTGTTGACCACAAAGACGCGGGCGCGGCGCAGAAATTGAAACAGGTGAGCACTCGCGACGAGATTCTGCTGCTGTGTAAACTGTTGCACAAGCAGCTTGAGAACGGATCCATCGTGGCCACGGCCAACGGGACCCTCGTGGCGGCCGACGGCTCGAGTTTGCTCGGGCCCAATGCTACAGCCGCGCCGGCGGACAACAATAATCAGCAGAGAGCGCCCGACAGCGATGAGGGCGAAACTACCAGCAGGCCGGTGGCTTCGACGCCGCGCCCGCGAGACCTCCTGGCCGAATTCGTCGCTTCCGGTCTGATTGTGCACGACTCGCAGAACGAGCTCAACGAGACTCTCGACGAGCGCCTGTTGCAGTCGGTGTTCGCGATCGAGCGGCGCGCCAGCGGCGAGCTCGCCCACGAGGAGGCGGCCGCGCGTCTCCTACACGAGCTCTACAATGCGGGCTTCCGGCGCAAATTTCAGCCCTACCTGAGCCAGACGCCCACGCCCGCGGGCTCGACAAACTCATCTCTCGCGAACTCATCCGCGTCGACGGCCGACTCGCTGCTGAGCGATGACCCCGTGGCCACCGGCGCCACCACGACCATGCCGCTGAACCTGAAACTCTGGAGCAAAACAGTGACGGGCGGCAAGAGCGGCAAACTGAAGCTCGTTTATTGGGTAACAGTGCGCGTGGACGATGTGCTAGCGCCCGAGCGGCGGCCCAGAGGTCTGGCCGGAAGTGATCATCGTGTGCTGAGCGCACCCGAGGCGGCCGAGCTGATGGACGAGCTGGAGCCGGCGCTGATCGAGCAGGTTATCGGTGAGCGCGCGCTCGTGCGACCCCTCGTCCTGGTGGCGCCGAACAAACGGGCGCCCGGCGGCTCTCCAGCAACCACAGCCCACGACCAGAATGGCGCCGACTCGGCGCCAGTGTCGCCGGCCCACCCGCAAGTGATCGATGACTCGCTGACGCGCGGCAAGCCAAACTCGGCCGAGGGCTCAGGCCGGCCCGGCCGCATGCATTCGTTTGTGGATCGACTCTTCAAGGCGCCGCTCAGCGACAACCTCCACTTCTACCTGATCGTCTTGGTGGTTCTCGTCTTCTTGGTGGTGCTCTGCTTCGCAGTGCCGATGATCTGCAGCAAACTGTGCGCCCGCACGCCAGCAAACAGCCCCATCTTCGCCAGCTCCTCCACTTCCGGCCGCTTCAACGGGTCGCCCAGTCTGCAGGCCGGAAACGGGGCCTCGGGGGCCGGAAACGAGTCGTCGGCCATGGTGGGCGGCGTGGGCGGGGGCGCGCGACGTGGCAGACGCAACGGGCGGCCTGCGAAGCGAAGCCATGGGATCAGATTTCCCACTGGCACCACCAGCTCGACGGACCAAATCCTCGGTTTGAATGGCCGCCATGGCAAGTGTGTGTCGAGCGTCTCGGGAACTCTCGACCGGCGCCGAGCGACCAACGAGAACCTGGTCGAGGAGTACGATGATGACAACGAGTACGACGATGATGAAGACAGCGAGCACAGGCAAGTGAACCAGCGCACTGGCGGCGCCGTGAACGAGGCCATCTGGACTCAGCTCTCCAACTCAACCACCACACTCACCAAGGATCGTACACGGACTATGTACGACGACGGACAAGTTAGTGTGCCCATTCTGGCCGCCCACCAGTCGGCCGCCGACCTCGAGCACGAGCTCGAGGAGCGCGAGAAACTCAAGCGCTTCGAGTGGTACACTTTCGAGGATAAGACCACACTCAAGTCGAGGCGCCAGCAGGCGGCCGGCCAAGGCAACAGGCACGCCCGCGACAAACAGGTGACCACTAGCGACAACTCCGAACGCCAACGGATGACCAAATCGGTGCAGACGCAACGAGAGCCGAGTGGGGCCGTCGATCAGCAGCGGCTGGCCAACATGGAGATGTCCTTCAGCGATCGTTACGAGACGCGCAACTCGGACACGCTCACCAAGAGCGAGCTCGTTATGCTCAAGGAGAAGCTCATTCCGATCGGGAGGCAAGACCAGCGCCAGCAAGAACAGGCTTCGGGTCCAGATTACGTGAACACAGGCGCCACAGGTCAACTGCACAAGCCGAGGCACTTCATCGACTCCTCCACTGAGAGCTCCAATGGAGCCGCCGCTCGAGCTTCCCAATCCGAGGGCCAGAGCGCCTCGACGGTCGAACCAGCGACGGGCTTCGACCAGCGCACGCCGAAGATGCGTTACCTGGAGTTGCCCGGCAAGACCCAGGCAAAAGTGGAGGCCATCCGCGGGGAGCTCGATCGAGTCGAGGCACGAGATACGCGACTCTCGACAGACTCGGCCGCCCCGTCGACCAAACGCTCCGCGGACGACAAGGGACTTGCAGGCACCTACAAGCGATACGATGTCATATAAGTAAAGTGTCGAGAGAATTTGTACCTCTGATTTTGTTGTCCAAGCCGCTGCAATTTGGTTTCCGTAATCAGCGCAGGTGAGACTGTGGGGGTGGGGGGGGGGATCGAGAGTCGCGAATGTGCGCAGGGATTTCTGCTCGCATGGCATTGCGAGCAAAATTTCTGCTCCGAAAGTCGACACGCTGCGCAGCCTTGCCAAGTGTCCACAGTGAAAACACGACCACGTGTCGCGAGAGAAGCGCTAATCAACATGAACATCATTAATCCGCCAATTGATGCACCTCTCCAACCCTTGTTCAATACTTACATCCGATCAATGATATCTACTGTGTGACAGACACACTACTCATTTACACCCCAATCCGCTGGATAATAGTCTATCAATCACAAGCCACCCACCATGTCTGACTCTAATCACTCCAGCGACGACGAAGAGGAGCACGTTGACTTTTATGACATGGGCCTTGACGACAGAATTCTCAAGGCAATAGCGCTCTTGGGATGGACAAAACCTACACTAATTCAAGAGAAGGCCATCCCGCTCGCGCTGGATGGTCATGATATTCTGGCACGAGCCAGGACCGGCTCGGGCAAGACAGCCGTATTCGCCATACCTGTCATACAAAAGATCTTGAGACAGAAACAGACCAACTCATTTGATCACAGCCAGACCAGGGCTATAATCTTGGCGCCAAGTAAGGAGTTATGCAAACAGCTCAGAGACCACATAAGTCAATTGGCCGCCTGTTGTTCTCGCGAGATCAAGTGTGTGGATGTAGCTTGTGGGGAGATTCAAGACATCAAGCCGCTCCTCGTCAGCATGGTTCCTGATATAGTGGTTGGCACTCCTGCAAAGCTGCTGGCGCACTTGCAACAGGGATCCCTGTTCAATCTCAAGAAGACTTTGTCATACCTGGTTGTAGACGAAGCCGATCTCTTATTTAGCTTCGGTTTCGAAAGCGACATGCAAAAGTTGATTGAAAAAGTAGTGCCCAAAGGAGGATGCCAATCAATATTAGTCTCGGCCACCCTCAACCCGGACGTGATCAATCTCAAGAACTTAGTTCTACGTAAACCTGTTATTATCAAATTGGAAGAACCAGAGCTACCAAAATGTGATCAGTTGTCTCAATACCACATAAGTTGTCAAGAGGACGAAAAGTTTGTGCTTCTTGTCGCTCTGATCAAGCTCAATCTCCTGTGTGGGAGGACCATCATTTTTGTGAATTCACTCAAGCGCTGTTACAAACTAAAACTATTCCTTGAACAATTTGCTGTCCGTAGCTGCCTTCTCAACCCGGAGCTACCCATAACAAGTCGTTGCAACGTTGTTGAGCAATTCAACAAGGGCGTCTATAACCTCATCATTGCCTGTGATGAAAAATGTGTCCATGATCCAACTGATCGTAGGAAAAATGGCAAGAGTAGAGCCGCAACAAGTAAACAGAAGGTTGACAAGGGATCCACTGTATCGCGCGGTATAGATTTCCAGTCCGTATCGAATGTAATCAATTTTGATTTTCCCATCTCTGTTACATCCTATGTACATCGTGTCGGACGCACAGCCAGAGCTATAAATGCAATCAACTCTAATATAACTGAAGGTACAGTACTCTCTTTTGTAGCTCAAGATGAACACAAGTACTTTAACAAAGTCAAGAATGCCTTCGGCGAGGCTACAAATTTCAAGCCCTACGCCTTTAAAATGGAGGAACTGGAAGCTTTTAAATATCGAGCTAAAGACGCTATAAGATCTGTTACAAAACATGTGATCAGAGCCGTCCGGGTCAAAGAGATCCAGGCTGAACTGAAGAACTCAGACCGTCTTAAAAGTTTCTTAAAATCCAATCCAAATGATGTACAGTTACTCAGACATGACCGCAGTGTAAAGAAGATACACTCAAGATCATCTGAAGGATGTGCCCGACTATATAGTCCCACCCACCCTGAAAACCCGTCAGAAACAATTTTCGGTGATGGAAAAACGACGCCTCAATGGTCAGGTCGAGTTGTCCGCACCTACATCGAGGAAGAGTGCGAAGCGTGCAGCCAAGAGTAAATTATCATCTCATGGAAAACCAACGATGAAGCCCAAGAAGAAGAAGAAGTCTCGTAATGTTGATCCCCTAAAGGCCAAGTCTAAGAAGAAGTCGAGCCAAAAGAGAAAATCCAAGACTAAAGCTTGATAACGACGATCGACAAGACCGGTAGTTCGTTAGTTTCTTACTTCCTGTCGGTGATCCTACGACTCATTCATTGTTATTAATCTTTTTCAATTCATCGGGTAATCTAAGTTGTGCCTCAAGTTTCTCCTGTGAGACTGAGATCCCGCAGTAGTATCAGTTCCATGCTAGTTTGATGGTGCGGAGTGGCCGGACCCAGATGACCGCTATGCTCAAATTTGGCTCTCAACCTGCTCAGAAGTCGCAGACTTTGGAGAGTCTCAGCGACAATGCAAGTCTTTCAAATGTCTTGTATTCCTGAAACTATCGAACAACTCTGACCAGCTGTCGCTTAAGTTCCCAACTGATGACACTTGATTCGCTGTAAGTTCGTGTCTGTGCGCTTGCTGGGTGGCATAGTGGTGGCTCGCGACGATCCCATACTCCAGGCGCGGCCTCTTGCACCCTGTTGGCGAGGGATCCTTGATCGGCATACTGGCTGGCTAGCTTCTTGAAGACCGGCAGAAGGAAGTAACGAAGAATAGAACTGTTGCTCGTGGTGCATACGAGAGTAGTCTGGGCCGTTCGATGTCGACTCTAGAGCTTAAGAGTTAGATAATTCTTCGGACTGC
The DNA here is from genome assembly GCA_013180625.2 of Boswellia sacra. Taxonomy (NCBI): domain Eukaryota; kingdom Viridiplantae; phylum Streptophyta; class Magnoliopsida; order Sapindales; family Burseraceae; genus Boswellia; species Boswellia sacra. Next base: position 29,600 of record SNVD02012605.1, on the reverse strand, counting down.
TCGGTCGAGCGGCCTGGAGCCAAATGTAACGGTGAAAATGCTCGGGATCGCCATCGCCGAGGCAAGACTCCCACGAGTGAAGAAGTCGGGAGGATGCTCCGCGCCAGCTGGCTCAATTTCTATCTCTCTCATTCTCTCTATCTCTATCTATTTCTCTCTCTCTCTCCCTCTTTCACTTTCTACCATGCTCATGCTCTCTTACCAGATCTCCTGGGCTGCAGAGATCAACACGAGACGATAAGTGTCCTACATCGTACTTTCTTCTTATGCCGCCGTCGGCGCCGTCGACGCAGCTCGTCAGAGGCGTCACCGTCTCTCTAGTCGTCAGACATCCAGTCGTGGGATCGCTCGCTCCGGCTCTGCGCACGCCCATACAACCACTCAAGTTAGCTCGCCTCGAGTGTGTGCATTACTTTCTGCTTAGAAAGTTCATTAAACTCTGTCCAACACGGAAACGTGGCCAAATACTGCGACCTTGCTTCATCCTGAGTTCCATCTTGGCCCTCGATATCAACTCGCAGTCCTAATCAGAGCATAAGACATGGCCATAAGGCACGAGCGCGCCGGCTAAATCAACCAAATTAGTCAGTCTATCTCGCCAAATGAGTCACTGATCTTCGCGGACGAGTCTGACTCAAGAGATGCCGACTCCTCCTCGTTCGTGATTGTCGTCTTCGTGATCGTTGTTGTTGTCGTTTTTGTTGGCGCCAATTTTGTGCTTGATAATCACTTGCTCAGATGCTCCCCGAGGAGCTCCTGGAGCGGACAAAGCAGTTAGCTGGCGGTCGACAAGTTTAAGATGTCACTGGTGGCCAGCCGCAGTAGAGAGGCGGCGGATTAGTATTTTGCAATCATGTGCGCAAGCTGGCGCCCTGTTGCGCTACTCGCCGAGGGCCTGTTCAATTGCTAACTGGTAACTTTCGACAGGCTCACGAATCTCATCTCGCCTCCTCTAACTCATTCTGTGTCTAACTCGCCTCTGATGCCTCACGTCCTTGTAAGCACTACAACGAAAACACTCGAGCATCACCACGTGTTTCGAAACCAGCACGTCGGGTGTGTGATGAAACCATAATCAAGGGACCGACGCAGAACCAGTTTCGAGCGCGCTTCCGTGCACGGATCAGCCCGACTTGCTTAACGCTCGCCAAAACTTGGGAATCTAGAGAGGCTTCTTGCTCTTGTAATCTTGTCGCGCGCCTCCCGTGATTGAGTGGCATTTTGTTTACTCGCCACCACTTCTGGGACAGAGCCAATCACGAGGTGCTGATCACGTGCAAATGGTGCCTAACGGTCACGTAATCAGAAGATCTATGTAGGCTTCTGCAAACAAATTTGCTCGTCGGCACTGGCCAGGCGCTCTACAGTGAAAGTGGATGCTGTCGCTTACTGAGCATGAACGCTATTGGAGCCGTCACGCGCGCGCATTTGTCAGCTCGAGAGCCGATCTGTCGTAATCACTCAACGCAAACAAAACGAATTGTCGGATTCTTTGTTTCAAAGGGTTATCTCGGCTCCTATTACAACCTGCATATTTTCTGGCTCCTATTTCGTCTTATTATGCTAACCAATACTATTGTTGTCATCACTTCAATTCTAGTCTATATCTTATCATCACTGTGCCTGGCCGTCTTGAGCTTTGAACAAGGATTCAACAATGGATCCGACACACGAAACTTGCCTACTCAGTCTCAACCAGTATCCCCTCATGAGGCTGACATATCTAATCTTGGCTGTGCCAACAATATCACCGAGCACAAGCCTCGCTTCATGATCGCCACTCTTGGTGAGCAGAAGACAATACTGGTAACAGGTGGTGCTGGTTTCGTTGGCAGTCACTTAGTTGACAATCTTATGCAAGATGGACATCGTGTAATAGTGATTGACAACTTCCACACAGGTCGAATGAAGAATGTCCAACATTGGCTCAACCACAAGAACTTTAACCTCATTCAAACAGATGTTATCGACTTTGAACCTGTTCAACTCAAGGACTCCAAGATTAACTACATTTATCATCTCGCTGCTCCGGCATCACCTATTCATTACATGGCCGATCCTCTGAGAACCATCAAGAGTATAACCTTGGGCACTTTGAAGATGCTGGAACTCGCGGAACTCCAAAAAAGTAGGATAGTTCTAGCTTCAACTAGTGAAATATATGGCGACCCCCTTGTCCATCCCCAAGTCGAAACCTATTGGGGCAATGCCAATCCCATCGGACCGAGGTCTTGCTATGATGAGAGCAAAAGATTGAGTGAATCCTTAGCTATTGCATACAGAGATAAACACAATGTATCTATCGGGATCGCAAGAATATTTAATACCTATGGGCCGCGCATGCAATCTAATGATGGGAGAGTTGTATCGAACTTTGTATCGCAAGCCATAACAAACAAGCCGATCACTATTTATGGGAGCGGCAGTCAGACCAGGTCATTCCAGTATATCAGCGATCTAGTCAAGGGTCTACGGGCTCTCATGGCAAGTAACTTGAGCAGTCCTGTCAATTTAGGCAATCCAGCTGAGATGCCAATCATTTCACTAGCATCCGAAGTCAAGTCGTTTCTGTCCAACTCAACAAGCAGAACGATACATCTAGAACTACCCGCCGATGATCCGGTGAAACGACGACCAGATATACGCAAAGCCCTCAAGATGCTCGCATGGAAGCCAGAAGTTTCTCTCAAGTGTGGTTTGAATGCGACTATCAAGTACTTCTTAAAAGAGCTAGGCCATCTAAACGCATAGTCTAGGATCTTAATGTACGACGACGCGACCGCAGTTACACTGCCTGAGTTGAATTAAGTTGATGCGCAAACTTCGCGTCAGCGTGAGTAGCAACAAGGCGTCTTAAAAGAACTTCTAAACGGGACTCTCCAGCCTCAGCGATCGGGGTGAAGTTCTACTCGAAGATTTGTTAATTTGCAACAGTATATTTGTTCTAGTATGATCACACTCTAGAAGATTACATATTTATACATATAGAAACGGATTTACGGCAGAGCCAAATCCATGACAGCAAAACATTAGGCATCATGTTTAACATTATCTGACGTTGATCAAATTCCAAAAACACCTGATATAAATCGAATATTGGGCGGAACCAATCATGGCAAGCAACCTTGTTAAATTTTGTACTGCAGCTCTGGCTGGCTCATTGATAGGTATAACTTACGAGAGATGGCCACTTACCAATTCTCTAGGGCAAAACCTTTGTTGGCCTAGCCTCATCGGAACAGTTTCTGCTAGCGGTTCGTCTATCGCACCAGCATCAATTAAGAGTCCCATCTTCGGTGGTGGCGATGTCATAGATAAATCTGGAGGAATCACTCCAGTCGATCCAAAGGTTGCTGCAGAAAATTTCCGGCTTTCATCCGCATACGGGTTACCGAGCAAAGATAATCTGAGGATATTCAATGACTTCATCGTCTCCTATGATAGGAGATTGCGTTCTCCAATTTGGGTTATCGAACATATGACTCCAGAGAAGTTGTCAGTTCAAAATAGTGTGACTAGAAAGAACTCCAAATTTGTGGAAGATTCAACCATTCACGAATATTTCCGGGCGACGCTGAAAGACTTCAAAGGTTCTGACTTCGACCGTGGACATATGGCTGCTGCAGGTAATCACAAATTAACTCAATCAGACATGGATCAGACTTTCATTCTGTCTAATGTATCACCGCAAGAGAGGAAATTCAACCAAGGTGGGTGGGAGAGTCTTGAATCGTATGTCCGCTGGAGAGCTAAGCGATCTGCGAATCTCTATGTGGTAACTGGACCACTCTATTTGCCCCAAAAAGACCGTGATGGACATATGTATGTGAGATATCGCGTTATCGGAGACAATCTAGTCAGTGTACCAACGCATTACTTCAAAGTGATATTGATAGAATCAAAGAACGGTACTATGTCGATGGAGGCATTCCTAATGCCTAATGATCCAAGCTTAGATAGAAGTATAAGATTGGATGACTATAGAGTTCCACTTGATAGAATCGACGTTATAGAACGTTCGTCTGGGGTGATATTTTTTGATCAACTGCCACGTAACAAGATCGATGCACCAAGAGCTATACCCAAGGATTTCAAGCCAAGACCACAGTCTTTCTACGACGAGAAGGGCAAACACCCTCAGTTGTCTGACGCAGCTTAAGTTGGTCCCCAAACTCCCACAGAGTGATTGGTAGATCAGTCGATCGATCACGAATTTCACACAAGATCTAGGTATGCACAGCTATACGAATGAATATTCATGAACTTTGTCACCCACATCTCAATTATCTGAGTTAACTTTACATTCTATGGGTGCTTGTCTGCTCAGATCGTGTTTGAAGGTCCAGTCTTGGCGATTGGACGCGTACAAGCCATCGAAGGATGAGCGCATAACCAACATTCTTTACAATTTATCTAGTGTAGGCTGTTCGACGTGCCACCTTTAGCCAAGCCACAGCTCTTGGATGGGCAGATTTATCGGCGTTCCGGCAGTGCGCCGATAAATTTCTCCCGGAGAGTGCCATGCAACAACCTACTTATCTGGCCGACAAATCAGCAAGAGAGAGAGAGAGAGAGAGAGAGAGAGAGAGAGAGAGAGAGAGAGAGAGAGAGAGAGAGAGAGAGAGAGAGAGAGAGCCGCCACCACAGCGTCTCGGTATTCTGCAAGCAGTGTCCAGAAATTATCTCGATAATTGATTTGAATTTGCCTTCACGCTGGCGCCGTCGACTGCGTGCGCGAAATTCTCTCGATGTCGTCGTCTTATGCAACTTGGAACAGCTATGGCATCGTATAACTGTATAGCGGTCATCTCAGGCACCTCCGTGAGCTCATCGTTGCCACAAAGCGGAGTGTAGCAAGTGAAAGATTTATTGATAGATAAACTGAGCATTGAAAAGTTGCCGGATCAATTACGTGGCGTGTGCCGACGCGAGCGAGATAGCGTTGCTTGGGACAGGCTACAGTCGTGTGCTTCTCTAGTTTTCGGTATATAATTGGCAATAATTCATTGGTGTCAGGTTTGCGCGAACGCGCATGCGACATTAAATCGGTCTCCAACAAGTGCGACACCGACGTCGGCAGTTCTAATCGCTGTGCACAGGTGAGGCTGGAGCCTTCATGTGGCCGTCCGAATGTCTGCGCAGCGCAACGCCGATGCGCTCGGCTACATTTGTCAACTAATAATTTTTCCGGCCGTGTGCCATGAAAATTTGCAGACACGCAGACAACCGGAGTTGGATCGCCAAAGAACGAGGCACGGGGAACTGGTATGGTTCTTTTATGGGTTTGATTATTATTTGATGGCCGAGCTCGCATTCGCACTCCAGAGAAGTTTTCTACCATAAAGTGGGCGCCGATTGCGCCACAGTGTGGTGACATGCGGCGCAAATTCAAGCGAGTAGTCACGGCTAGGCAGAGATCACAATCTACAGCAACCAGTCCATGAGATAGGTTGTGGCTGTAAACTCTAGATATCGTAACACACTCGAATACAGTGTCTGGGCGATGATCGGGGCCCAATCACCACAAGTGTTGATTCTGATGCTAGGCAGCACCTCGAGCGTGTATGATGCGCTCAACAGGTGTCTCTCGATAGCCAACAAGAGTAGCCCTCGTATCGCTTACGCACAACTGGTGCGGCGTGCACTCACCGGACACTAAGCGTATCGTTTATTCCGGTTAAACAGTTGGTCTGACACAAGTAGCCCGACGTCCACATGTGCTCATGTACTCAGTGTTTCGCGAACAAGTCACGAGGCGAAAACAAATTTCTATGATCTCGACCAAGAGAGAAAGAGAGGGAGAGAGCGGCCCTCGACACGCCGTTGGACGAACTCTAGCAAGCCTCACGAGTGGTGTTTTCAGTCGAGCCCATTGGAAGCTCCTCGTCCTGTTTGTTATTTGTTCTTCGTAACTGGGCTATCACGAGGCAATCAAGTGTGGCAATTGTATACTACAAAAAGGCGCACGGGCGCCGTTTCTCTGAGTGGAGCTCGTTTTCGCGTTAGTGTCGGACCATTTGAAGTGCCGAACTCATATTGCACACTTGTGTGCAAACAAACGGGTCGGCAGAGTGGTTGCCGCAACACAATGCTCGTCGATCCCGCGCAATTGATAAACATTTGAGTGGCGCAGTTTCAAATGCTCAGTTGGCGTCGTCTCGTCCATATTTGATATGGAGGATACTCCACAATTGTACCGACTGGGATGTCAGTCTGGCCCTTGCTAGTCATTTGGGCGCAAGCAGTCTTGCAATCATCGATTACACACTGGGGCCCGCTTACGAGAGTGTCCGAACGAAGATTTGAGTCTCTTACGTCGCGGCACACGCTCATAAACCCAGCTACACTCAGACCTGGTGTCCGTGCGATCCATCTATCCGATATGGAGGTCGACTCAGCGACCGGCGCGTGGCCCTGTTATCGGCGCGCCGCCGATATGGCGGGCGATAATATCATCGGGACCGAAAATGAGACGCTAGAGCGCGCAAGTTGCAGTCAAGTGCCTGACGTCGGCCACTCCAGTGGAACGTGCCAACTCACGCGCTCAAGATAACTCGATAGACCAATGCGGCCAAGTTGATTGAAGGGCTGCGGTTCGGAATACTCATCTCTATGAACTTTCGAACCTGAGAGCGATTCTGCAGAATTATGGAGCCGTCGGCGCCGCCGACCTCCGAGGATCATCAAATTTCTTCTATCTCACGTTGCATCATTCACGTTCTACCTAACACTGGCTGAAGACCAGCTTATGGATACGCTTTCGGATGACCTCATAGATCGACTGCTGGAGCTTTTGGGAATCTAATTTCTTTGACAATCTCTCTCTCTCTCTCTCTCTCTCTCTCTCTCTCTCTCACCCGAGGTTTTTACTAATCAAATGGCTGGACCTTGACGGTGGTCTCGCCATCAATGACATGGCACTATCGCGGAAGATAGCGCGTCTATGGAACCAACTTCTTCGTGCTCGGATGCATCTGGTCAAACTAAGAAAGAGCAATCAGCAACCGTGGAAGGCTGATTAATGTCTGTCATTGTGCCCATAGTCAAATCCAATGCGACAGCTCATTCTTTGAATTGTCGACGATTGTGTGTGGCGGTGGTTTCCTTGTTGGCTTTTTGTAGAGGAGTCTTGTGTTGCTCAATGCAGAGAGTTGAGATGCGACTGACAAGGGTATAAATCAGTCCAAGTCGGTTGTCGTGGAAGGATTATGAGGAACGAGCAGCAGTAAACGTCTCGTCCATCAAACTAGAGTCGACACTCTGTTCACGGCTGCTCACAAAAAAAACCAATAGACTCGCTACTAAGAGATGCACAAACACGCAAACCAAACCGGCAACTGGTTTGCACTCATGACAGCGCCTGTGCCTATGTTTGGTTTGCTTCGTGGTCAATCCATCGACTCTGTCTTGTGATGTCTTCGATGATGTGCCATCACCCGTTCGCAGCGTCCATTAATAATTACTCGATGTTTAACAAGACTCCAACTCTTCACTGAATGCTAGCAAGCAGACCGCAAGCATACAAGTCCACACGTACACACTTCGCACAATGGCTTGCTACATTCCGGTCTTGTCTCAGTTTTCCTCCAATCCCGTCAGACAAGCTCTCGTACACGTCTCGCAAATTCCTCGGGGATCTCAATGACGCCTATGAGGTAATATATCAGTGATAAAAAGCACCAGTTTGACTCGTAGAGGAAGGAAATGGTTCGAGGTGAGAATCATGTTTGTCGCGCTCCCTCTATAGTGGCTCCATACTCCGCGTGCGTCCCGCTCGTACTAACAACTATTAAATCCACACAGGTTGGCGAAGATGACACGAACTGGTTCGACGCGACGAGGAGGCTTTCTTTGCAGACCTATAATATGCGACTCGCTGTGACTGCAGACTCTCGGTATTGCGACTATCGCGGAGAGGGCCAACCGCCAGGTCGAGCGATTCCTGCGCAGCCTCCCATACCAGCTCGCTCTGTCATACATATCGCCGGCTATCATCGCATACACACACACACACACACACGCACACATTCAGTTGATCCAGCTCGAATCTGTCCCGAGGCACACGGCGGCGTCGAGTGAGTATCTTTACGAGCGTGCTCGCCGACACCGGCAAGCGGGATGCACGCGTGTTCAGAGTTGGAGCTTGCCGATGGATGGATGGACTCGATATGAGCATGAGATGGTGATCGCGGGGTCGCATACGCCCCTACGGAGTCGACTAACATCCATGCGGAGGCTGCGGAGGCGAGGCACGAGCAATGGCAGCCACCAGCATGGGCGAGAGGGGCGAGTCAGGTCTGTGTTTCCATGCGGACCTAAAGTGGATTTCGTTTGATTTCTCGAGCGCACTGCGTAAGCCATCCAAGTGCGGCCAACAACAAGTGAGCGGCGCGCGCAGCCGTTTCGTCGGGCTCTCATGTGTCACTGTGCTCCCTGCACCGCCCACAGACTGCAGCGCGCCACTACATTGGTTGCAGGCCCGATTGCCACTATTGCACTTGTTGCAGGCTGCAATGTTAGTTAGCGAACTTGCGGCTTTGCCACTGACAACTGCAGCAGGAGCAGTCGTCGAGCACAGCGCAGCAAAAGGCAGCCGCCTATCCATGACAGCCTCAGTAAAGGCAGACGTCGTCAACGCCGCGGCGCCTTGGCGGCGGTCGTGGCGGCGCTGAAAGCGCACGACCGATGTTGGCGCTGATAATTCTCTTGATAGCCGACGAGCGGGCCATCCAAGCCGGCCAGTTGTCATTCGCGCCGGCCCGCGGGCACACGCAGTTGGGTCTGTGGCCCGCGCGGCCGCAACTCGCAAAGGCCGGCCGGTCATTGGCAATAACTGGGCAACGGCGACGCAGTGGCGCCGACGGGCCCATGGATACCACCGTAACATGGATGCTCTAGCTGCGCGAAACGGCGCCGAAATCCTAGGATCGGACATCCTAACACGGTCGGCGCCCATAGAGGCAGCTTGTGCCCATTGCAACAGTCCAGGACCCAGCGGCCTATCCAAGATGGATGATCAGAAGACCGTGTCAAGACTTGCTCAGGCTCGAACACAGCCAGGGCTGCTAAAATGCGCCACGCACCTATAGCATCAAGTCTGCTGTGCACCCGCCGATGGGCGTCATAGCAGCAGAAGCAGTAGTAGCAGCAGTATTTGCAACCAAACCAAGTCAGTGTATATTAGGGAGGTGAACACAAAGCATCAACATGGTCCAAGTAGCAAGACACATGAATATTACCAGTGATAGCTACGCTACATAGACAGCAGGCGATGACGAGCATGCCTGTGCGCAGTCACATGACCAGCGATCAACATTCAAACCGTGATTGCATTCGACGAGAACTCTCTCACAAATCTTGATTTCGCTGGAAGTGGTTGTGGTGCACGGCCTCCATTCACGCCTTGCCGCTCTACTTGAACGCAACGCTAACGAACAGGTGATTCATTGGATCGCGCGGACCCAGTGCCAAACAATGATTAATTTGGAAAGCTGTTGGATTGGATAAGGCTTTGACCAACAACAGGCGCATCGGGACGAGTGCGCGCAAGCGAACGCTCCAAGGTGCGCGCCCCTGTTTTGCTGCTAGTTGTCAGACGTCGAAACGCGTTGCCGACTCACAGATTTCAGACCAAGCACAACTGGTTAAATATTGATTGAATTTCCTTCAGTAGTTTTCTATCCTAGCATGAGAAGAAACACATGTACCATGGCACCGATACTATCAACGATCCTGCAAGGGTTTTAGATCGTATCGATTCAATGAGAGAACTTTCTGCACGAAGAGTAGTAGATTCACCACAATTAGAGAATTGTTCTGATGAACAGCGCGCGATGCATGGCCACAATACATGCAAATAAAATCCAACACGCGCAGATCAGTTCTCGTGCTCGCAGACGCCGTGCTCGTGGATGAAATAAAAGATTTGCAACCGTCTCTCAAATTCTTATACCATTGCTCTCCTTACCCTTCAATCTTCACTCGATCGATGTCTAGCTAAGACAACCATCTTCTTCTTGACAAAAGAAACAGATATTAACGTCTCTCAGTAAAAACCAACATGATGCCCCTAAGGATTATCACAAGTTCGGTTCGCGGCATCCAGATGCTCACATCTAGTCAGTTGACTAACCCGTCCGCTATCGCCTCTTCCTCTGTCTATGCATCAACCCATCCAATCACATCTTCAGAAAGATCGGTCTCAAATTCATGGGTTCACCAAACAAAGAGAGATCTCTTCATTTCAGCCACCTCTCAGAGAAGTTTCTTCAGATCGGCCTACAAATCAGAGAAGTTCGACTTACCTGCAAAGCCCAAGAAACCTGTAACTGCATGGATCATGTATGTTCGTCAAAGGAAGGATGCACTCATCCGAGAAATGGGAAATGTAAGCGCTTCCAAATTATCTGTGGTCCTCGCTAAGGAATGGCGAGATATGGATAAGACAAGTTACGAAGAAGAGTATAGACGACTGCACAACCAGTACAAGAGAGAAAAGGAAAACTATGAGGCATCATTGACCGATGACCAACGTCATTTGTTACATCAGCAGAGACTAGCCAAGAGTCACAACAAGGCACTAAAACAACTCAAGGCCACTAATCCTCCTAAGTTTCCGCGAAACGCGGCCAACCTCTATGTCCAAGAGAAGATGGTCTCATCGGATGCACAAAGCTTGCTCAAGACCCACAAACCAGGCCAGGTCCTCAAAAAGGTTATCAATGATTACAACTCTCTGTCTGAATCAGAGAAAGAAAAGTACCTTCAGATGCAGAAAGAAGACAAGTTGCGTTTCCAACACGAGTTCCTCCTATGGTACGAAAGCATCCAGAACCATGAGCACTTGACGAAAGCGGCACGTGATATGGCTCACAACATGCGTGAAAAACTCCTCAACCTGGACAACATATGAGCATCAATGATGTTGTGTCCATATAGCATTACATGATCTCCCAGTAGACAGAATACGAGCATCTATGAGTTGAAAGGCTTATTGGTTGGTATCGTATGAGCCATGATTGCATGGATAGCACGTATTTGAAACCCCGTCCAGTCTCACAATGTAACAAACTGTCAGCCCTCACCTAAAGATCTCAGGCACATATTTTCTTCCGAATGTTCAGGCTATATATTTCTTAAGCTTTATTTGTGACTCTATTCGTCCACTAATCCTGGTCGTCAAACTCGTCTGCTTGAGCATCGTCGTCATCCAAATCCTTGTCTTCATGGTTCCGAGGTGAGGATGAGGAGTATGACGATGCAGCTACAACTAGACTACCATCACGGCCAATCTTCTTTGATACTCTTCGAGAATTCTCCGTTCTTTGGTTGCCTGAGCTCGAGCTAACCAGCGAGGTGATTCCATCAGCTCGACTATCTGAAGTAGGAGCATCATCGACCTCATCTGTGACATCATTCTCCGGAGCGGAATCTTGATCTCTATCGCTAGATCGTTCTCGCCCTTTGACCACTTTGTCTTGAACCCTGGACTCGTCTCCGATATCTTTGTCTACTATGGTCTTGTCATCTCGACAATTGGTTCTGATCAATCTCTGTACGCGTTGCGACGGCGATTGTACGAGCTGTAACATCATACATTGTGATTTGGATTTGGCACTATGGAATTGTTAGAGACTGTCAACATCACTGGCTGAACTGGGAATCAAATAGAATGGGCGAGTTTGATGTGACGCACGACAGAAACTTACCGTCCCGAATCGTAGTCGCTGTCTTCATCGTCGTCGTAGTTGCGGTTTCCACCGCCAAACCCGCTGTTCACAAGACCACTTCCGAATCCACCAGCTAGAGCATTTCCGCCGCCAGACTGGGCGAAGCCAGCACCGAAACCGGCAGCGTTGCTAGGGCCTCGTCCTCTGCCGCCTGAGCTGACTGCCGCTCCAAAGCCTGCACCAAAGGCTGCCGAAGGAAAACCGTCAGGTAGCCCGTTGAAGTTGGCTTGGTTGCCGTTGTTGTTACCTCGGCGATTGGACTTCCTGGAGCGTCTTCGCACTGGCCGCTCCTCGTCTTGATCTTGGTATCTCCTACGAGAGCCTGATCGGGATCGCGGGTAATCTTGGACCGATCCCTCGTCTGAATCTGGACTGTTGGCCGCGCCCTCGTCTGACTCCTCATCGGCTACTCGCCTTGCCGCGTGACGTCTCCTAGGCTGCTGTTGAGGCTCCTCGATAGCGGTGTCGTCTTGGTCAGTAGCAGCAGCGGCTGCACCTCTCCGTGAGCCTCCGCGCCGGCCCTGGGCTTCGGCAAGCAGTATGAGGCCCATGACCAAAGCTAGGCTGAGGATAGTCACTCTAAGGGTCTTCATGATTGCGATGAGTGGGCTCTATGTCGACGTTCTAGGCTGATATGTGTGGGTTGCTGCGACAGGTCACTGGTGTGACTCAGGTGTGACTCACTCTCGATCTGGGATGAAGTTACCTCCTTCTCATAGAGACGGCGATTGATGCCGGGCGTCGTGTCGGCTCGCCTTTTATGCTAATGGCCCCGACGAGGCCGAATCAAAGATCTCGACGTAGTTGCGGTGAGCACAGAGGTGCGCAAGTGCGCAGGTGTGTACACGTGTTCGCCTCTCGATGGGAGTGTCTCTTGGAGCTAAAGTGCATAGGGCTGCAGTAATCCATCGCATCACCAAGAGTAATTACGAGAGTACATAGAATGGTGTTGATCATGCAACAGGCTGCTGCCGACGCGACTAAAAGGACTGTATCAGGGTCTCTGGTCTATCTGGTCTCAGCGTGGTGGGGAGCCGAAGCTGTGGTGGAGCACAACAAGGGCGCCACAAGAAGGGCAAGCGAGGCGCAAACGAGACTGTGTCATTTCTGCCTCAGCAAACGTTGCCTGTCCTCTCAAACGTCCTCATTTTGGTCTCGAGACACTGGCACACAAGTACAGCTGTCTGAGTAGGCGCGGAACACGCGCGCCGGCTTTGAGGTTCAGACTTAACACCAACGCGCGACACTCACTGTGCAACCTGTCGTCACCCCGATACGCGCGCAGCCTCCGGCGTGCATAGCTAATTATAGTGGAGCGAACAAATGGATATAATGGGTATTGTATGGCAGTGTCTGGAGGTTTGGCGCCACTCAGCTGTCTGAGGCGCATCATGTGCGCTCGAGTACAAGACATTCTCCTCGGCAGGTCGTGGTCGTCGTCGTCGTTGAGGTGGTGGCGGTGACGACAATGGCGCCAGCAAAGGCGTCATCGGCCGCGGCAGTTAATTAACTTGACGAGAAAGCAGTGGCGGCGGAAGTGCGCTGCACAGGTGAGCTCGGCGAGCAAAGCGCGTGCGAACATGATCACCAGGCCAGGGGAGATCGTGGCGGCTGGTAATTTTTGTCATAGGCACGCGCGCAGGCAGATAAGTGCACGCGAGCCTCAAGCGCGCACTAACCAACGAGGCAGCCAGGAAGAGCCCTCAGAGAACAATTATGTCTCGTGGTGCTCGCGTAAATTCGTATCCAACCAGTCGCTTTTCTCACATTGCGGCACGCGCTCCACTTGCCACAGCCAATCAGGCGGCTAATCTGATCCGGCCAAGCCCTGGCATTGCCGATAGGCAAACATTGTAGATCGCGTCACTGTTGCACAATCTGGATTGTTTGTTTTGGCGCCGCACGTGCACTTGTTCGCACGCATTCGTGAGCGCGCCAGCGTTCCACTCGGCAGGTGAGTTAATTGTTGTTCTTGGTGGTGGTGGTGGTGGTGGTGCTGTGGGCTACGCGCACAACACGCGCCTACTACGAGAGCTGCTGTCCGACGAGCATCTCGAGTGCGCCACTAAGATCACTGCCGATACTCATAATTGGTCTCTGACAGTGGCTGCGCTGCCGCCGCCTCCGTGGCGCGACTTCGTAACGGACTAAATAAGTTGTCGTGGCCCAGACAAGACAACTTATCGAGAGTTGCGAGCGCCCCCTCGAGGGTGCCTGTGGGCGGCCTCAGATGCTGGTGGCCTCGCCTGTTGCGTCACATTTGTCCGAACCTCATAGTTCGCACTCCGAGGGGCTCACTCGAGCTATCGACATGCTGGTATTGTCGGCAAAACAAACTAATTAACGGACACACAGAATGCTGGCTGAGTAAGGATCACAACAAGCGCGCAAACTATCCAGACTCCTCGCTCCACCCGGGCCTCTTCGTGGACGCGCATGTTGCGCAAGGTGCAATTTGTTGTTAGGTAATAGACAGTTCATGCGCGCAGCCGCCGCCACTTCGGTGCAATTCTACTCATCGTGAAGTGGCATTCATCGCCAGAAGTCGCACCAATCGTCAGTTTCAAGGGCGCGCCGGCCTGCCGACAGGCTATCATTCGATTTGGTAATGAACTTGGACCGAACGAAGCTGAGGGAAGTTGCTCTGGTTGCGTCACTCGCTACCCCAGCCTATTGGCGGTCGGCTCAGCCTGTGATTCCGACTAACGCCAATCAATGGGATGCAATGATCACCATAGACGGCGGCAAACTCATATGTATGCCCGTAGACAGGCGGCCTGCCCGGCGGCGAGAACTGGAGAGTCTGGAGGCAGACGAGGCAGCGGAAAAACCCGCAAAAACTCGCGCAACAATCCAGTGACGACAAGTTGCGATCAATTACGTCCCATCAGCGCCGGATTTCTTCACAGACTGGCGCCCGCCGGCTTTTTTCTTCGCCGCTCTTCTTTTGAATATTCTACTCTCTCCCACTTGACTTATGCTCGTCGTCATTGTGTAGTCGGAGCCGCCCGCCCGGACGGGACTTCGCAATCGAGTCAGTCAGCCAGCCAGCCAGCGAGCAGTCCTCCGGGACAACGACGAGCTAGTGAGAGATCGAGTGAGTCCAATGGTCTGACTGGATTGTTGTTGCGCTACACCTTCACAGACAGGCGCAGCTCATCCGGCCAGGACGCTTATCGCGACATGCCGATCGATCGATCGATCGACGGCTCCCGGCGGCGTGCACGCTTTCCACGGGCTTGTCTTAACTGAATTAGCTTACAAACGAGCCACCGAAAAGTAGTCGTCGCCAGCGTCACCCTCATCATCATTTACGGCTCCCGCGGTTGTGGTGCTGATGGTAGTGATGGTGGTGTTAGTGTCGGGCGCGCCATTGATGGTTGCGTGTGGTTCATAATCGATCCCTCAGCATGGCACTCCATCTCCATCTCCATCTCTCTCTCTCTCTCTCTTTCTCTCTCTCTTTCTCTCACTAATTTCAGTATAAATATTCGAACATCGCATCCGACTCACAATGAAACTCTCAATCAACGTGGCTGGCGAGCCCGAGTCGCGCCTCCGACTCACTGTGTGCGTCGACTACTACAGTCCTTCATCATAATGCTCCCCTACAAGACAGGTGAGCTCATCGTCTGCATGATCGTCGCCATCAGCTCGCGCGCCGTCGCGGAAACTCTCGCCAACAACTTCTATCACCTTGGCCTCGCCTGTCTGAATCAATAGATGAGCACCATGTTACATAGAAACTGTTACGCTTCGAACTGGTCGCGGTGTTCGTTCTCTCGCAAGATTAGTCAAACCCCCTGGAGCTCTGAAGCGAGCACAGAGAGCACATCTCCGTAGTTGACTGTACGACAAAACCAAAATCGAGCAGCAAAACACTTGGCACAACTGACACAAGCGTGAAATGGCGACTTGCGCCCCTAAGCTGATCCTAACACTAGTCACCATCGCCTGCACCTTTGTGGCCCTATCAGTGGCTGTGTGTCCAAATCCAAACGACATCAAGCCTTGCACCTGCGACGACGAGGGTCTACAGTGTCTGAAACTCAACAACTCGGGCCTCGCGCGAGTCTTCAAGGCGCCCGCCGAGCGGAAAGCCATACGCCGCGTCTGGATCTTTCAAACAAATCTCACCGAACTACCCGAGCGCGCATTCGGCGACTACATAATCAGAGACCTCTACCTGGACCTCAACTCCATCACACATGTCCATCCGGGCGCCTTCGGTGAGGCCACAAAGACGCTTCAGTCGCTGAGTCTGACACGCAACCAGGTCGAGCAATTCCCATTCGAGGATCTGGCGGGCATGAAGAAGCTGCGCCAGCTCGGCTTAGGCTTCAATAACTTGACAAAGATATCAGCGCGCGCCTTCCCGCCCAGTGATACACTTGAATCTCTAGATCTGTCGCACAACTCCATTGATACGATAGAGGCCAATGCCTTTGCAGAACTTTACGAGCTGTCTCTGATTGATTTGTCAAAGAATTCGCTCACAGCAATAGAGTCGAATGCGCTCACCGTCCGCTCCGCTTACAGGCACCTCGCCATATCTCTGCGAGCTAACCAGATCAGCAAGATAGCATTTGACGCCTTTGGTAGTCACCATCCCAACACGATAGACCTATCGCGCAATCAGCTCACCTACCTGGACCAACTAATCTTCGAGCCTTTGCTAAGGAATGAAACTACAATCTACGTGGAAGACAACCCGTTCAATTGCACAGGCTGCGCGCTCTATGGGTGGCTTGTGAAACTAGACAAGGAATACGCGGCCAACTTGATAAATTTTTCCTGCAGCGACGATACAAAACTAGAGGACCTGACTCTTGAGATGATTGGTTGCAGCGAACAAAATCGAGAGGACTATTGAGACTGTCGTGCTACTATAGAACAGTCCATCTAAGGTCTAGATAGTTGATGCACCAGAGTTAATAAATTGACAACAAGTTTTATGATAGCAATCAATCATATTGGACGGCGCCTCCGCTGAAATGCCGATTGCTGGCCAACAACGCAATTCTTACAAAACCAGGAGTCGTTCTCCGATGGCTCCATCAAGACATTCACACATTTGCCGTGGAACCATTTCGCGCAAGCTGGGTCGTCGCACTGAATCATGAGCGTACCATCATCAGGCAGCTGGCACTCTGGGCAGAGATCATCTTGAGATGTGCAAATGATGGCTGGCTTCTGGGGTTCGATATCGATAGCTGAGTGCGGCACTTGTGGGGATGGAGTCGGTATTTGCTGAGATTTCAGTTCTGGCGTCTTGGTTTTGCTCGATGAATCCGAAGATTTTTTCTTGCCTTTACTCCTAGACGATTGGGATTTGGACGAGCTAGACTTTGTTGAGACCGAAGGTAATGGGATGATAGGTGTAGGTCTTCCAGATGATATGGGGGCACTACATTTGTCACAGTGCCAGTCCTCATTGTCTTTAGGTGGCTGTGTGAGATCAGTGCATCTGAGATGATACCAAAGCTCACAGATGTCGCACGCGAGCATTATGTCCCCATCGTCAGGATCTCCGCAAGCAGGACAAACTTCGTCTGAAACTTCAGCAGTTCCAGTCTTAACGGTTTCCGTTACGATTGCGAACTGATTGCTTGACTTCTTTCTCTTTTTCTTTGATTTAGATTGTTGCTGTTGGGTTTGCTGCTGATTGGGAGTTTGTTGCCGTATCGATGGCGCTTCTTGAAGCGCATCATCAGAGATTTGAATTTTTTGCAGGGATGCTGGTGGTGATGGTGATGGACGGCTGGCTACTCTTGGCGGAGGTGATATGGGTTGTTCCGGTGGAGGACTCTTCTCGGGTGCCAACTCAGGAGATGAAGCTTTCTCCGTCGAGAGCTTCGACGACTTGGCTTGGTTTCCTTTTGTCTTGGTTTTGATCTTTGTTTTGATCTTGGTTTTAAGCTTAGCTCCAGTTTTACCAATTGCCCTCGCAACAGCTTTTGCACTCGCTTTTGCGCTCGCCTTTACACTTGCACTTGTCTTAAGCTTAGATTTCAGCTTGAGTTTAGTACCCTTCTGTCGACCTCTCTTGGGTTTCTCAATCGAAGGCGTGGGAGCCGGACGAACGCTACTGGCTGCAAATGAAGCTTGCTCCTCTAGATTGCCACCAATGATGGGTAGAAAAGAGGGTGGTTCGGCAATAGAAGGATCCAAGGGGGTAATCTTGAGCTTGGTGATGATTGGCTTTTCTTCACGTTTTACCCTAACCTTGTCTGCTTTAATGGGCGCGGGAGGGTTTGGAAATTGAGTCGAGATCTCGTTGTAAATATCTTTCAGTAAAGGTGTCATATTGTTGTTGTCTTCTTGGTCCGATCCGGCGGCATCATTGGACTTGTCGACATTAGAGTTTTCATTGCCATTGCCACCGTCCTGTTTCTTTTCAGCCTCAAGCAGGTCGTCGACAAACAAGTTTCGTTGAATTCTATTCGATGACTTGAGGTTTTCTGGGTTTGGTTCAATTTTGAACTCTAGAGGAATTCTAACATTCTGTGCATGTTCTACAAGGCTGGGTATAGAGATCCCTACAAAATTGTAAGCTTGGACAAGATCAGGTAAAGTGGGTTCTACCCTCTCATTGTTGTTGGCCGCCTCCTTGCAGTGACGCGCTAGATGAATGAATGTTTTTCTGTAAACATCGACCAGTATATTCACCGAGTCGGGTGTGATTGCATTGTATCCGACATAGTCGCAAACTTTGGCGACCATGGTTTTTAAGACAGCCTCTTCAAAGGAAGCCATAGCTATGTCATAGCTGTGGTACTTGCGTGAAAGTGGTCAGATTGGAGGTGCAGTGAAGGAGGTGTAGAGTTAAACACAGCCGAGTGCGACCACGGCGGGAACCGTTTGAAGTGGTGGTATCAGGTCATAGTGTTGAATATGATTCCAAAAGTTGGTCTAAAGAGGCATAATAATAATCTAGTCGCCCTTTCAATTGAGGTGAACAGAGAAGAAGAAATATATTTATCACCCACGCGCGGCAAACAGCCGCGCTCAAAGATCGTGGGCGCGTTGTTCGGGCGCAACGCTCGGGCGCAAAGCGTTAGTCTGCTGCATCTGTGCGTCCCCTCCCGCGATCGTGTCCGCCCCCACTCTCATGTGTCGCCCACTGGTGATGCCAATCAGTGCCCGAACATCATGGAGCTCTTCATCGACCCAACTGTCTTCCTTGGAGAAGATGTTTATCTAAAAAATCTGCTCCAACATCTAGCGTGAGGAGTCAGTTGGGCGCCGAAGACCCATTGTGTTGTCTCGAGGCTAAGTCGAAGGGCAACTTACGACAGAGTGGGTGCCATAGATTGTGAGCCAGGGCACGCTACAAGTCAACTTTGAAAATACATCGCCCAACACCACACACTTCCGTCGTAGCTTACGACAGTATTAAGTATCCTCATCTTGCTGAACTTTAGTAGACAAGACATTTGGTTCGTGAAGGCTCTTCCAATACTATTCATCATTCCGAGCAACACCAGAGAGCGTTAGAAAAACCATCAACCATCAACCATGCATAAGGCCATCTTGTTGACGGTGCTCTTTGGCAGCACCTTATTAGTCGCCGGTTCATTTCATGATGGGTGTGAGCGATCCATCGTCCAGAGTATGCCAGACGGCTTGAAGCTTGTTAATCCAGCCGGAGTTGTAGTAACTCACGAGTCGCTGATCGAGATGGTAACTAATGCCAAGTCGACTCTGCGTATTGCCTCATTCTACTGGTGGCTGACCGCACCACCCGAGTTCCAGAGTCACAGCTCGGTAGTGCCTGGCAAGAAGTTGATGTCCGCCATATCCACAGCAGCGGCGCGGGGGGTTGACGTACAAGTGATCCTGGATAGATCAGGCCGCAGAGATATGAGCAATCCTGACGACCTAGTGATGCTCGAGAAGTTTGCCACCTTGAAGCACCTCAACATGACGAAGCTCATTAAGAGCGGAGTTCTTCATTCAAAGTTCATGATTGTTGACAATTCCACCTTCTACCTGGGCTCGTCAAATTTTGACTGGCGCTCATATACACAAATCAAAGAGATCGGTGTAACTTTCAAGAACTGCCCACTGCTCGCGCAGGACCTCGACAAAGTGTTCCGCACCTATATGTTGATGGCCGACTCGGATAGAGTGCCAGACCAACTCCATGACGACTTAAACGCCCTCTACAATATCAAGCGTCCGCTTGTCTTGGACCAGGAAAAGCTCTTCATGGGAGCGTCACCGCCACAGTTCAACGGTGTCAATGGGTCTACTGAACGCACAAACGATATCGAGGGTCTTTTGCACACCATCTCTAGAGCCAGACACAATATCGACATCTCTGTGATGAACTACAGCCCTCGTGTCGAATTCACCTTCCCACATCGATTTTGGATGCATATCGAGAATGCTCTCCGAGACGCGGCCGTCAACAGGCGCATCCGTGTTCGCTTGTTGTTCTCCAAGTGGACAGGCACTAAGCCCCTAGAGCTTTTGTGGTACAAGTCGCTGAATGCCATCCAGTCTCCGGAGTTGCGCGGTGGCGGCATCCATGTCAAGCTGTTCGAGGTGCCCGCTTTCGACAATTTCCAGCGATCGATACCGTTTGCCCGAGTCAAGCACGACAAGTACATGGTCACCGACGGCGGCCTCTACATCGGCACCTCTAACTGGACTCCCGACTACTTTACCAACACGTGCGGCGTCGGCCTCGTTGTGGAGCCGACTACACCCGGAACCGCCGCCGAGTCGAGCCAGATGATCAAAACGATGCAGGCGATCTTCGAGCGCGACTTCAACTCGGAGTACGCCCATGAACTTGAGTGATTTAAGTGCGTGATACAGAATTGATTGAGTTAAGCGGCCAGTTTGAGCTTAGAAATGGTGCAAACGTTCACGTGAGCCATGCGCGTATACATAAAATTTGGTCGCTATATGCCGGCCGCTGCCATGGCAACTTGTCATCAAGGACACACTCGTGGAGACTGTTGATATTGTCATCGTTGTTGTTGCTGTTGTTACCCCCCAATGCTGATCCTCTCTCGTTATTGTTGTCAGTGGGTCAGAATGGCTCAGGTGAAATTGAGATGAGCTGGAAGTCTAGAGTGCCCATCATCGCTGTCGCCCGTCGGTTGAGGCGAGCGCACATTAATGTGACGGCACCATGACATCAATGATCTCGAATCTATGGCATCGCCTATGTTCGAGAAATCCTACCATCACTATAATGATCATCGGTCTTGACAACAGTGGCAAAACAAGTCTACTGAATAGCATCCGCGCGTCCAGCCAAACAATTACAACCAGCGTTGGCAAATCTCAATCAACCTCGCCACCAAGTGTCTCACCAACACAGCCACAGAATGTTGGTGCTGGTGGGCGAACAAGTCATCCTCAACAGCGAGATGAATCTAGGAACTTGGACACCAGAGCTGTTGAAACGCTTTCTCGAACCACAAGCCAGCAGCGCTCTGACAATAGCGCAACCAGCGGCACCGACAATGTCAAGCCAACTCTTGGCTACAATTGGGAGCGTATAAATTACAAGAGCCACTGCTTAAACGTTCTCGATTTCTCGGGCCAGACTCGTTACAGAGGCTTGTGGCAGGAATTCTACAACTGTGTGGATGCGATCGTATTCATGATCGACTCAGCGGATCTCATCCGACTTGTTGTCGTGCGCGATGAGCTCGAGAACGCTCTGAGTCAGCCTTACTTCAGCACACTAACCGGAAGTCGCGGTGGTGCCAATTCTGGTGGTAGCAATGCGAAGGCTCTAGAACAAACACACCGGACTGCGGCTCTGAATACACGCATGCCGCCCTCTGAATTGGTTCAAAAGCAACTCGTTATCCGACAGGGCAAACTGATCCAGGCCCCACTCGAGGGCGCCACCGGTGCGCCGACGAGTGGTGCCAATCAACAGAGTCGGTGTAAAGTGCCAATACTGTTCCTCGCCAACAAATCCGATCTCGCCGGGTCTGCGGACACGGGCGTGATAGCGAAGGCACTCAACCTAGGCCAGGTGCCCGTCGATAGACACCCCTGGCACATACAGGCAACGAGCGTGAGCACAGGCCAGGGCGTCGGCGAGGGTCTCGACTGGCTCCTCGGCCAGCTGGCGCCACTCTCGAGCAAGTCGGCGTCGTGAAATCAATCACTCCCAGGGACCTGATGAAGGCCGATGAGGACCTGTCAGGTCTGTGAAAGACCGTCAACTACACAATTGCAAACACACACACACACAGACAAACTCCACTCGCGTCCGCTGATCAACCTGGCCCGCGCCTGACAGGTCGATTCCGGCTGTCGGCGCCGCTGAAATGGCGCGAGTTTGTTCTCGAGGCTGTCGATGTTTGCGGTGGCGCGTGTGTCAATAAACATGACAGGCTCGCCAAGTTAACTCATGCAAACGAGAGTCGCGGTCTCGAACGGTACGGGCTCTCGCTGGCACCCCGGCGTCCTGAGTTCGTTTGCGCTCTATTCGAGCTAACACGGGCCCAGCGAGTTTTCGGGCACAGTGGCGCGGCTCGAGTCACCTGTGCGGATGTGGCTGGCTGCCATCGGTTGGCGTCGTAAGCTTCGAGTGGCCGTAGTCAAGCGAGGAAATAGCGGCACCGAGTGCGAATGGATGGCGACTTACACACATTGGCGCGAGTTCAATCTGACAGTCGCCGCTAGTAATGTGCGCATTCGCCTTCTGGGCTGTTCCACTCATTATATCCATCTGTTTCTAGTGTAGCCTTGGTTTTCGTCAGCTACTTTCAAACACACACCCGCACACACAGACACTCACAAGCACGAGTCTCGAGACCTCGAGCGCGCTGTGTCTGGGCGTGTGTGCATTTTTGGCTCTAGCGCGCTTGCGGGTCGATTTGACTTGTCGTTCGTCAACAATCAATCGCTCGGCCACGCAGAAGGCAAGTGGCCATATTGTGCGCGACTTGATTGCGAACGGGACACAAAAATCGCATCGAACTCAGACCGACTCGCTTGCGTAACCTTCGCGTCTCGCGCGAGCCCGCGCAGTCGATGTGGAGCCGGCTGGCCCTAGCGAACGATCGAGCGCCCATTGTTGTGGGCGGCTGACGCGGTCCAGGTAGGTGTCATACAGTGCATTGCACCAATTGCGCGCACCTGTTGCCCTGTTTCCCCCGCGAGCAGGCGCCGCAGACCCGACAGTCGTCGACATGCGGGCGCTGACGCCCGGTGACTCTCGCGCGAATTGGCTCGTGTTGGTGAGCTTGGGTCCGCCGACTCGACGCCGCTGTTCGACAATAATAAACACAGAAGACACGAGCAGCCCACGGGACCTGACTCGGTGTTTGGCTTCCGGGCGCTGGGCGAGCTCTTAGCCTCTCTTTTGCTGTCGCAGAAAAACATCGTTGACAACCACCACCGCCACAACAACAACAACAACCACGACGACGACGACGAACGCGACAACAACAACAACAAAAACAACCACCACGACAAATCCGAGTAGTCTTCCGACGACGCCTTCGTTTGTTCTACGTGGGCGCACGCCAAGTTTTTACCACCAGTTGGCTCAATCAGCCTGTGAGAGTGCGAACGGCAGTGGCAAGGACGCGAAGTGGCTGCAATTTTCTTGGAACTCTGGGCCTGCGATTTGTGTGAAAGAGTTCTATGGTCGAGACTGCCGCCGGGCTCGCTAACGGAAGCCAGCCCGGCTCTCTCGCTAGATGATCCAAGTCGGGGACAACATTCACAGTGCCATCTAAAAAGAGCTTCTGCGTCGCCTGGCACTCTGATGCTCATCTTCTATGCGAGTTTTATGCCCGCACTCGGTTGGCATGCAGCCGGGCGAAACAGAGCCACCGGCAGAGCTGGAGAGCGCGTGGGGAGGCGATGGTTGAGCTCTCAGCGAGCTCGACATCGATGAGGGCGATATTGCTTACACACTCAATTGCCCGGCTCATGCACATCAGCTTAGCTTGGTTAGTGCTAGGCAGTCTTCCGGCTGCCTGGCGTCGATTGGGAACTCTCACAACTCGAGTCGTTGCGGCGCGATCCAGCTCATTAGTTGGCGATCCATTGTGTTTGCGCTGCCTGTTGATCGTGCTGGCTGGTTGTCGTGATTACGAACGCCGTTGCGCTCCGGCCGCAATGTAGAGGTGGGCCACAACGACGACGACGATTAATGCTGGTTGCGCCGGCCGCAGGAGGAGTTGCGAAAAAGGCAAATTTGCTCACATGGCGCTCGAGCCGGGCCGGATGCCAAATTCCACAGGCGAGCTACTTGCCGCCAGGTCTCAAGGAGCTCACACCTGTGCACACGCACGTGCACAAGTCTAGTCATCCGCCGACGCCGTTGCCGGTGCCACCTTGCCAGTGCCAGCCTTAGTGTGGCTGCCTGTCATTCTCAAGGTTAGCCTCTCTTGCGTTCTCTAGGTTGCAAGCTGGCGAAAAGAACTCGTCATAGCACAAGCTGATTCGCTTGATCTGAACGAGTGCCGCCAGTTTGGAGTAAGATTTTCTTGTTTGCCGCACGAAAGCGGAAGCTAACGAGACTTGCGAGCACGTGCACGAATCGAGTATTGCGACCACCGGAACGAGCTTAGCAGTTGGGTCGCAAAGCAAATGGGCTGCTAGCAGCTCGGTGCCGAGTGCAGCTGGCGTGCCTCTGTTCAAAATCGCTTGCCTCCTCGATGCCTCTACTTGATGAGATATCCGCAGCTCACACACATGAAAGGCTCGCTCGAGCCGTCCGCCCGGGGCCCAGTTGCGTGGTGGCCGCCAAGTGGGCAAGCTATACATAGAATCTCGAGCAGAGGCTTCGATATTTGCCATCAGCGTGTCCTCCTTGACATTGTCTGCCGATGAATGTAAGCGCTCAGGCGCCTCTCTCGCTCGCTAATAAGTTACGAGTCATAACCACGCGAATGTCAAGCGCAATGGGGCGCAGTCTGGGCCCGATGCCAAGTCTGTCAAGCCGCAAGGCGCCAACACTACGCGCGCCAAATTGTGCCTCGGATTCGTGTTCGCCTCCGCCGCCGCCGCCGACGCAACGTCAGCTACGTTATGCTGATCTCCAGCTCCTCTTGTGCCTCAATCTTTTATGATAGTCGCGCTCGATTCTCCAGTGTGTCTCTCATCTCCGATCTCTCATCTCCCATCTCCCATCTACGACCACTCCAGAGAGAGCTGTTTCGACGCGTGGCGCAACGCCCATCTACCTGTGTGTCATATTTTTGCCATGCCCACAGACTACACCAGAGCGCGAAGCTGGAGCTTTCGAAGTGCTTGGCGTCGGAGCGCAACAAGTCAATGGGTTACTGTGGCCGAGCAGTACGCGCATTCGAATATAAACACTCAAACCCTCGCTCGTGTGCTCTTTGAGAGCGAGTTTTCTAGATATGTATTTATATCTAATGGCGGGTCTCGTCGAGGCTGCAAACTTGTTTTGTTAGTTTTCCATCGCTCGTCAGTCGAGCGGCTGGCTGGAAATTCTCATGCGAATAAGCGAGAAATAAACTGCGCCATAACTACGCACTCGCATTGTTGCCCGTGAGGTGCTCTCGGATCGATTGTTAGTTCAATGTGAGGGGGCGGAGGTCTAGTAGTAGTAGTAGTAGCAGCAGCAGCAGCAGTAGCAGTCGCACGGATCTATCTCACCTGTTTCGCTCAGCCATCCACCTGGGCGAGTAGCCGAGCTGGCAGCCACCTCTAGCACCTGCGCTCAACTGAGCGCGCGCCCGATCTTGGCAAGTCAACGAACTAAACTGCAGCCGCTGTCACGTCCGGACACATATGGCTCGGCAACGAGACCGCTTGAGGATCTGATCAGCTGGATCCTGACATGGGCCGCCGCCCAAGTCAGAGCCCTTTGACAAACCTGGTGGTCGAGCCAGCTAGTAGATCCACTTGCTCTCAGACGTAAGCTCGATCGCTGGACACCTGGTGAGCTCGTGCTACTCGAAGGCCCGCCGGCCGAGAGTATTTCACGAGGATCCATCAGCGCCCCAGCTCGTTGCTCCTTTGCATGCAACTCGTACCCTTCGCTCTATCAACAACAGATCTGAAACATCATCGATCTACACCCAGTGCGACAGGCCCTCCTGAACGCGGCGGGTGTAGACTTTGCATTATCACAGTCTGCACTTTGCAAGCAGTCTCAGTGTTTGCATGTCAACAACTTGACTCACTGTGGTCGACCAATGCTACCGTTCGGTCTCGTATTGGTCCACAATTTGCTAGCTAAGCAATCCCAGTAGGGACATACAAAAGTGCGGTCGAGTCTGCTCGCGAGTTGCACTTGTCAGCTTGAGGATGGAATCTCTGGCGAGGTCCTCGTGTAGATTAAACTCACTGTTCTGGACTTCGGGTGTCGCTCCTCGATGAGCATGCAAACGTTGAGTTGACTTTATGGGCAAGATGCAGTGGAGTTCTACAGTACAGTCTCCCAGTCGAGTATGACCACTCAGACTGAATGCGTCGTGGCATCCGATGTTCAACAAAAAACAAGCTGACCTGTGGGCTGTCTAGCTGGTCAGCAAGCTTGCCATCTAGAAGGCTGCTCAGTGGGTCATCATCAGGTGCAGCAACGAGGAGTAGGCCAGTTGACGATGGCGCTCTCGGAGAGTGTCGGGATATATAGTGGGCTGGCTGTCACGAACAACCCGTAACAATGGCCGCCATTGTCGTGTCGAACTCGCCGTACTCTCTGGTCTCATCGCGAACTAGACTGCGCCAACTACTACACAACTTGGTGATGCCAAATTGTGTGCCAGCTCGGCCCTAACTCAACTCCGACTCCGACTTCCACTCTAACAACTGCAATGGCAACGACAACAGCCACAACAGGCTCAAGTGTGTGTGTGTGTGCGTGCGTCTGTGTGTCTGTCTTTCTGTTGTGAGTCGTCCACCTCGAACTCTGTGCTCGTTCGCCTGCAGCCGTAGCTACAGGAGATGCAATGGCCGTGGTTCTCTCTGCATATAGCCGAAAACGACCACGGCCCACCGCCATCCGTTCCTCTTGGGCTTACTCCAGTTCTCTCTGCTGCCTTGTTCTCTTCGCCCGGACTCGGAGTTTTGTGTGCAGTTGAAACAACAGCAAGTTTACCCGCACAACAACCGCTGCGCCAGGACGCCAACTGTGTGCGCCTGCGCACCCGCTTCGCCGCCGCCCGGCCCGTTTGTTCTTACGCACTCACTCACAGGCCACAGCACGAAATTGACGACTACGCCTGCCAGCTCGTGACCCTGCGACAAACCCCATTTCGGACCCTAGCAACACGCCCCTCTGCAGCCAGACAAGTCGGGCCATCGAAACCCGCACATTAAAGCCAGTGATGATGAGCCCGTGTCACGAGATTAACATAGGCGTGACTATGCCCGGGGTCCGAGCCAACATCGTACGACTTGCGCGAGTCGGGCTGCTGACTGTACTCTGCAAGCCCCGAACGACTGCTTGCCCGTGCGTCAAAGGCACACTAACATCTGCCTGAGTGCGTGCGTCAAATCAGCTGATTTTTGCTGCTGGCTGACGAAACTTCTCCTGATCTCGCTTGCGCTGGCTTTGCACTTTGTTGTATTGTTGTTGTTGTTGTTGTTGTTGCTGCTGTTGCTGCTGCTGCCTCGGCTAGCGTTGCTGCTGGCTGCTTCTCCTGCTCGCTCGGCCAAACTCTCAACTCTCTGCCCTCTCTCTCTCTGCTTCACTCGCACTGACGCTTACAATTTTGCGCAGTTGTAGTTGCTGTCGTTGCAGTTGCAGTTGCAGTTGCAGTTGTAGTTGCAATTGCAGTTGCAGTTGCTGTCGTCGTCGTCGTCGTCGACGTTACCCTCAGCCTCGTCGTCGCCCTCGTCCCCTTCGTCGTCGTAGTTGTTGTTGCTGCTGTCGAGGAGATTGATGTAGCCTTCATGCAATACTAGATAGTGGCCATCATTTACCACACAACTCGCATCCAACTACAACAACCCCGCTCGCCCTAAGTCGAGCTCCCCTCAGTCAACCTGAACCCGCAGTCTGTCCAATCTAGCCGATTACATCTATCAATTCTAACTCAAGTCTGGAATAGAAATCCGAACTGATATACGATACTAAGCGATATTTATTGACACTCCTACAACGCACAAAGCCAAAACCTAAACGCAGTCACACCTAGACACAGAAACAACTAAATGTACACAAACACACTTTCACTCGCCTAAGACTAAACTCATCCACTAGCCAAGAAACAACTATCACAATCTAGCTTTGATCCATTTCCTCCTGCCAACACGATTTCTCGCCCGTCGAGATAATCGCCGATCTCAAAATTCATGATAGAATTTGCCAATAAATCATAATGTTCAGCGGGATCAAGTACATCTTTGGGTATGCAGATGAAACTACAAACTCGCTCAAGCCTGACGGGGCTGAGGCTGCGGCCCAGCTCATTGCACGCGAGGTTACATCCCGCAATGAATCACAGGAAACAGACCCAAAGGATACCATGATTGACCATGGCCAGAATACTTCAACAACACTCTTGGAGCCTCAGACTTCAACCAACCTACCGAATGACGATTGGAGCTGCGATGGCTCAATTGATTTGGCTGATATGGATGACACCTGGGAGGTTATCCCACCGCCTTGTTTCACTGGACGCGTCGAGAAGCTAAATACAGAATTTGAAGGAGCAGAGCCCAAGGATGAAAGCTCGGAATTTCCGACTATAAAGGAAGCTGCAAGGGAGAACGCGCTCATCGAACATCCTTCGTTTTATATTGCTAGCACATCCGATAGGGACGTTGTGTTACCATCTGAGAAACCGGAAGCTCCAACTATCGGCAAACCTTTGGACTTTTCGAAGAGGATTGTGCTCAAGAAGAAATTCGTTAAGAAGAGTGTTCGCCTTGATGTAGTTCCTCAAGTGCTCCCTTATGAACTTGGAGACGCATCCTGGATGAGCTTCAACGAGAATGCTGTAGACGATCAGAAACAGGAAGTTCAATTTCAGCCTGTCAGCACCACCATGGTAGTTGCTGAGCCGCTTGATGAATCGAAGATTTCTCGCGAGTCTCCTACAAAGTCTAAACGATTAGACAAACCAGAAGGGTCATCATACAAGACGTTGCCCATCAAAAAGAATGCTAGCGCAAAAGGCTCGCACTTGAGCGAGAAGAAGGTCGAACATTCCTCTTCTGGAGCGCGTCCGAAGTCCTCGAACGAGAAGAAGGCCTGGAAAAACAAATTTGTCGTTGACGACTGGGATCTTGATGGTCAGGAGGATATCGAAAGCGACTTCGATAGCATGTTTGAGCCTGTCAAAAAGAAAAAGCCGATCAATAAGGCGAAGCGTCAAGCCAAACAGCAGCGTCAACCAGAGAAGAAGCTGAATGGGAATGATAGGTCTGAGAGATCGGTTTGCAGTTGCCCCGAGCCTACTCTTGATTGTAAGACGTGCTATCTCTGCGAAACGGTTGTGGATTCGCCGGGCTACATTATGTTGCCAAGTCTCTCTGCATCTGAGACATCTGATACATTGACGAAGATCGATGATCCACCAGAGGGAAACTCGGACTCTATCGAGATGAATGACGAACCGATCAGGCAGGATGTCGTATCCAACAGTTGTAAGCGTCTAGTTCAAGTGCGCCCGATCGGCCCAGAACGTCGCCCTGGTTGGCAGCTGAAAAGACAGCGCTCGAAGCGCCGTCCTCTGGCGAGCTCTATTCTTCAAAATAAGCAACAACCGGCTGATAGAGATCTGTCAAAGTCATCTCCGGTCAAGCCAAAAGGAGGAAAGCCTGCATCAAACGGCTCAGCGAACTCATCTGCTCGTACTACTCCAACTTTTATTGACAGAATAGGTAACTCCATTGTTGCCAACATTACCACCTTAACGAATGGTCTCGTCTCGAGTGGCGCGCTCAACTCAAACTCGC
>SNVD02012602.1:0-66493 GCA_013180625.2 Boswellia sacra | reverse complement strand
CCACTTTTCGGCCTCCGGTTCGCTATCCGAGGTAGCAGAGGACGACCAGTCGCTGTCCCCTTCAGTGTCTACCACCTCATGGTTGACAGAATTTTGTCCCAACTCCCGATCCGGACTCAAGAAGTTTTGATAAAATTCGCTAACTTCTTTACGGTTGGTCGCCGGATCCTTGTCCCTGGAAGACTGGGTTTGATGACTCGGTTCCCCCCGTATCAACCTTACAGTGGTTTTGACTCTAGCCATCTGCACAGTCAAAGAGGGGTCGTTAGTCATCAAACCAAGTCTACTGAGGGAAGGAAGAGGTGAGTAAAAAAAAAAAAAAAAAAAAAAAATGCTGGGGGACTGTATCGAGAGTCCGCGGGAGCACACCCGCGGAGGATAAAGTATTCAAAGTTAGAATGTCCGCGGAAGCACACCCGCGGAAGAAGAAAAAAAAATATATTGAAACTTGAAAATCCGCGGAAGCACGCCCGCGGAGGAAAGTTTATTCAAGTTTGAAAGTCCGCGGAAACACACCCGCGGAGGAAAAATTATTAAAGCTTGAAAGTCCGCGGAAGCACACCCGCAGACCCGCGGAAGTACGCCCGCGGAAGAAAAATTATTCAAGTCTGAAAAATCCGCGGGATCACGCCCGCGGATCCGCGGAAACACCCCCGCGGAGAAAAACTTATTTAAGTTTAAAAATTCGCGGAAACACCCCTGCGGAGGAAAAAAATTAAGGTTTGAATTTTCGCAGAAACACCCCCGCGGAGGAAAAAATATTATAGTTTGAAAATTCGCGGAAACACCCCTGCGGAGAAAAAATAAAAAAGGTTTGAAATTTCGCAGAAACACCCCCGCGGAAAAAAAATTAAGGTTTGAAATTTTTCAGAAACCCCCCGCGATTTTAAGTAAAAGTTTTGAAATTTTTCAGAAACACCCCGAAGTTATATAATGAAAATTCGGAATTTGCTAATATGCCCCTGTACTTATTCAAATTTCCTGCAGGAAATCCTAAAAAAAAAAAAAAAAAACACGTAAACCTGCATGATACAGGCAGCAAGGCCAGCGCCCAGCGCTCCCGCGAGCAGCGCCCAGCGCGCGCGCAATCACCCAGCGCGCCCAGGCAGCACGCCTAGGCAGCGCGCCCAGGCAGCGCGCCCAGGCAGTGTGCCCAGGCAGTGCGCCCATGCTGCGCGCCCGGGCAGCAGCCCATGGGGCCTCGCCTGCTCGCCCAGCGCGCACAGGCCCTCGCCCGCTCGCCCCGCGCGCACAGGCCCTCGCCCGCTCGCCCCGCGCGCACAGGCTCTCGCCTGCTCGCCTAGCGCGCCCATGCAGCGCGCCCAGGCAGTGCTCCCAGGCAGCGCGCCCAGGCAGCGCGCCCAGGCAGTGCGCCCAGGCAGTGCGCCCAGGCAGCGCGCCCATGCTGCGCGCCCAGGGACTCCACCACGTCCAAACACTCATTCATATTTCTTTTTCTTTCACACACAATCGCATAAACATATGTAGGGCATAATCCGTACAGAATTTTTGCATTAAAGAAAAAATTTTTCCATGCATTCTAAAGTGTATACACAAGAGAAAAGTACTTACTTGTGGTGGTTGGAAAATTCGGGCTCAGGTTTGAGAGTTCTGTTTGCTGGGGCCACTTGTACTGCTTGCCTCCCGGGTGCTCTCTCCTATTTTTGAGTAAACCCTACTCCCCAATACTTGTGCCCTATATAGAGCACCAACTTAGGGTTTAATAGATCACATATTTGGGCTGGCCCCTTGACGCATTTAATTTTTAGCCCAGAAATAACTAAATAGTCCCTACGTCGACCCATTGGTCAACTTGGGTCTGGGGGGACTACTGTTATAGCCATAATAATATTGGGCCTAATTGTCTCTAACACAGTAAGCCCATTACTGTGGTCCATTATCTGGGCCCATTATCTGGGTCCCACAATGACCCAGCCCAGCTCAATTATTTATGATACGGTAAGCCCATTGCCGTATCCCATTATCTGGGCCCATTACAGTAAGCCCATTACTGTATCCCATTACATGGGCCCAATACGGTAAGCCCATTACCGTATCCCATTATCTGGGCCCATTACAGTAAGCCCATTACTGTATCCCATTACATGGGCCCAATACAGTAAGCCCATTACCGTATCCCATTATCTGGGCCCAATACGGTAAGCCCATTACTGTATTCCATTACATGGGCCCAATACGGTAAGCCCATTACCGTATCCCATTACATGGGCCCATTACAGTAAGCCCATTACTGTAGCCCATTATTAGGGCCCATGAATAAATAGCCCCTACGTCGACCCGTTATTCGACTTGGGTCTGGGGGGACTACTGTTATGGCCATAATAATATTGGGCCTAATTGTCTCTAACACAGTAAGCCCATTACTGTGGTCCATTATCTGGGCCCATTATCTGGGTCCCACAATGACCCAGCCCGGCTCAATTATTTATGATACGGTAAGCCCATTACCGTATCCCATTAGCTGGGCCTATTACAGTAAGCCCATTATTGTATCCTACTATCCGGGCCCATACGGTAAGCCCATTACCGTATCCCATTACATGGGCCCATTACAGTAAGCCCATTACTGTAGCCCATCGTCTGGGCCTATTATCTGGGTTCCACAATGGCCCATTCCGACTCCTATATAAACCCTCCGGAACGTTGCTCAAGGTAAGTTGACAAATGCACATTTTTCTGAACTTATTATCTCTCTACAATTCCTCTATTTTTTGAGAGCTTCTCTCTCTAGGAATTTCTCTCAGAAAATTCCGGAGTGCCAGATACTGACTTGAGCGTCGGAGGGTCACCGCCGGCACCACCGCTGGAACCCCTAACCGTTTTTCTATGCTCGCAGGACCGGACCCGTCGCACGACCCGAGCTCCGACCCGCTCCCCCGGCCGTCCGGAAACCGTGCATCAACACTTTGCATATAAAGTTTGTATACAGAGTAATGTCAAATTTATTTTGTATATCAATTTTGTAGTGTGTAATATAACTCTTATGATATTAACATTTTTCATCACAATAAGAAGGCATCTATTATAGATTTAATGAAAAAATAAAGCTATTTTATCTAAATAATTGGATATAAGAAGGTCTTTCATACAATAATGACACACGTAACCCCTCAATCGTGATATATGTGTGTTGAATGTATTTTACAATATACATGCCACAATTGAGCGGATACATGTAGACTTTAGATCCTAACAATCTATTTCAAACTAGTCTGAAATTTGTTTTAGAAAATTTTTTAATTTACATTTCATAATCTTGCACGTGCAACCTATACATCGGTTTCATGTTAATGGAGTTAATTTTATTTTTTTATCCTCTTTGTCGTTACATTGTCTAATTTACATGATTAATTTTTACATCCACAATTTTGCTAATTGTGTCGTTTATAGGGCCTATTGGCCTAGGAACTAGTGCTTCCACTCCAGGTATCGGTACATTCCTCTGTTCAAAATTTCTAGGCCAAAAAGAAAAAAAAAAGATCAAAAGTAATTATTATGGACCCCCATGTTTTGACAAGACACAAGAAGCCCCCAAATATTTAAATAAAAAGTAAAAAAAATTGAAAAAAAAAAGAAATAGTTTCACATAGTTTAGAACAAAATTATCATTTTTCCTACAATTGGCTGCATATTAAACGCATCCCTTGATATTGGCTCACAATTTTCATGTGTCAAGTGACATAATTAATCATCATACTCAGCTAGTGATGGCAAAACCCAAGGTCGGAGTAGGGGACAGTCCCCGGCCTCGACCTCGGCCTTCAATTGTAAGCCCTGGTTCAGGGAAATTTTTTGAAATTTTGTTTCCGGGGCCGAGGCTAGGGTACCCCAGGCGGAGCCGGGTTTTCCAATAACCTGGGAGTAAAACCCAGGTTGTATAATTTTTTTGAAATTTTGATTTTTTTCGATTCTGGTTATATATGTGTTGCATCCATTTTTTGTTTCAAAGTGAGTTGTAGCCCAGTGGTCCACTGCTTCATGGTTTATAATGAGGACTGGGGTTCGAATCCCTTCTAATGTAAATCTGTAAAGCTCATTTAATTTATTTAAAAGAATAATAAACATATATTGCTTCTTTAATTACAAAGTTAGTTGTAGCCCAGCGGTCGCCTGCTTTAGTCTTGTTTATTAAGGGAACGGGTTCAAATCCCATTTGTTGCATTCCCTTAAAAATTATTTAATTTAAAAAAAAAAAGGTGGGTTGGGGCTGGGCTTGGGTTGAAGTTGTTGGACTTTTTATGAGTTATTTTAATAAAATTGCTTATGAGTTTGAGGGGTTATATTTAAGAATTGAAAATTAATGGATTAAATTGATATAGTTTTTAATTTTAATTGTACCCTGGTTTCAATCTCGGGTCCCCGACACCGGCACCTTCACCCCGGCCAAATCTTATCCTGGCCCTGGCCAATTACCCTGGTTTTTCGGGTAATTCCCCGGCCTCATATGACCGGGTTTTTCGGGTTCCCGGCCCGGCTGGTTGTTTTGCCATCTCTATTCAACACTTTATGTTGTACTTCATGCAATTACAAGTTTTAGTTTGTTGTATATTGAATCATATATGTTTTATCATTTAGTATAAATTTAAAATATTTGTAACCACTTTCAAATTATTAAAGAAACTTAGATGAGACGAATATATCATAACATTTATACATCCATTCAATAACGTCTTACAAATATAATTTTATCTTCTCTTTCATCTAACTAACCATAATTATAATTAGTTAAATTTAAAACGAGCACATAAGTGACACTTTCATCCCACACCCATATAAGATTTTCTCCTAAAGTAAACATGTTGAATAAATTTACAATATTTATATATTCTCACCCTATACAATTTAAACATAAATATCTATATTTTTTGGTCATATGCATTCAAACTGTATATATAAACTCATATATACAAACTAATATAACATTATTCACTTATTTACATATAATCATTCTTTATTAAGTAAGTAGATTTTGTACATCTACTAATACGATTATTTTATGAAACATAAATTTATTTACAAAAGTTTGCATAAAAAGTTTATAGGAGCGGCATTATTGTTCTCTGTTTATTATTTTCTTTGGTAAAAACAAAAATCATCACGATTGACTACTGTGTGCGTCCACTCACAAACCTTATTACATGTTAGATAAATTTGGATTCTTTTATGTGAAATTGGAATCTAAAATATTTATATTTAAACTCATTCAGCCGGATTATATCCTTATCATTGACTCATTGGTGCCTATTAACAATTAGCTTATTTAAACAACTTTGCTTCTATAAAACGGAACAATTTCACGACAAATGTCTCTTGGTCCAATTGTCTTGCATTCTCCTAAAAGAAAATGTTGGGCTAACCTCCGTCTGTTTATGAATTTGGGGCTGACATGTAAGGCTTTCTTTTCGGGCTTCATCCAAAATTTTCGTTTTGTATGATTCAGTTCGGACTGGGCTTATAAATATGAAAATAAAATTGTCCTCTTCGGTCCCTTTATTTTTGTTTCCTCTCTTTGGTCAAATTCATACTGAAATCAAATTACTAAATAAAATAGTTCTAAGCTTTTAAGAGTTTCAAGTACGCTAAAATCACTATAAAGGAAATTCAAACTAATAATTCTATTTCAAATCCAAGATTACCACCAGGTAATTAAACAACATGAAGTATCATGTTCAGTCCTGGGTAGGGATGGCAAAACCTGGGGCGGGGGCCGAGGTCGACGGTCCTCAGCCCCTGCCCTGAACCCGGTGTTCAATTTTTGAATTCGGCTCCAAAAAATTTCCCGAAATTTTTTTCTGGGGCCGGGGTCGGGTTTTCGAATAGCCCAGGATTAAAACCCGGGTTGTACAATTTTTTAAAAATTCTGAAATTTTCTAATTTACTATATATATGGTGGCAGTCATAAGTTTACACAAAGAGGGTTTTTGCCCATTGATAGTTCGCTGTTTGAATATAGAGTAGGATGCAGGTTCGAGCTTGGCTGGAGCAATTCTTCATTTAATTTTTCAAACTATGGCATGGGCTTAATATAATATATATCTTGAGACTCAAGAGTTTTTGTTAAAAGGAGTTGTAGCCTAGTGGTAGTGTGTGTTATGTTGTTTAAATATGTTAAAGGGCATGGGTTCAAACTATGGTTGGAGCGAATTCTTCGTTTATTTTTCCAAATTATAACATTGGCTGGGCTTTGGGTTATTGGGCTGGGCTTTGCGCGTTGGGCTTGTTTAAAAAATTAGAAAAAGGGCTTAGTTTTATATAAGGGGCTATAAGTAAGTATTACAACTTAAATGATAAGAAATTTATTTGACATAATTTCAAATTTTCAATTGCATCCCCCGGATTTAATTCCAGGTCTCTGGCCCTGGCCGGGGCACCTGTCAAATTCTCCGATTTTTCATATTATTACCTGGCCCCGAACGTCCGGATTTTCTGGATCCTCGACCCCGACCGGGTCAAATTGCCATCCCTATACTGGGCCATCCTTATTGTATGAAAATGAATGCATCTCCTTAGTATTAGAGCCCACATTCATATCACTACTTTCATGAAAAATAGATTTTCTCCACGGAAAACCCAAGTTATAAAGCATATCTAAACGTTGTAATGCCTTCTGGGTTCAACCAAAAACTATTTGAGTATGAAAACTAGAGGGGAATTCGACCAGCTTTCACTCAAACGATATCTGCAAGAATAAAATATACCAGTGTCTCCTAATTTGCAAAGGCCGAATCCACTCATGTCAAGCCCAAGATTCACAAACCCAGCCCAATAGCCCATGGACAACAAAGAAAAAACAAACAAGAGAGAGGCAAAATAGACATAACGTAGGCATTTGTTATGCTGGTTAGGGAAATTAAGAGGAGAGACATTCCTCGGTGTTGGAGAATGGATAAAATGATTGAAGAGGCGAGATTACAACTGGGAGAGATTTAATTTGAGGAGAATCTTAGCTAAAAGGATGGAGAAAAACAGTCAATCAGAGGGAGAAATCAGTTGGAGGGATAAAAAAAAAAAAAGGGAGGTTGCAGGCATCAACGGGAAGGCAACGTGAACGTCTTGGGGATAGCAATGGAGGCTGGCCAAAAGAGAAAATCAGAAAACATGGAGGTGATGAGAACAAACACGAAAAAAAGGAAGTTTGGTTGCTCAAGGGAGGCTGAGAGAAGATAACGTGGCAGAGAACTTGACAGGGAAGCTTCAAGAAAGAGGAATATAAATTTGGTAATGGAGGAGAGATGGCTATCAATCAATTACAGAGGGAAAAACAGAGAGCATCTACAAAAAATTTGGTTTTCTGTTCAAAGCGTTATCTGGAAAAAGCACTAGGGATTCTTCACTATATTTTCTCTATTTCACTATTCTTATCCTTCTTCTTCCCCAATTTCAATTTTAGTTTCAATTTCCCAGTTTTAGTTAATTTTACTTAACAAAAACTCCGTTCTATGGCATCAGAGTGTCTTTTTAGGAACCCCAACCCCCTACCACCCTCCCACTAATTTCCTCTAGTTCCGTATTGTTTGTCGTTGAGAGGAAAGAGACGCCCACATTTTGTTTAGTTGTCGAAAAAGCTAAGGAAAAATAAATATGTATGATTAGAAAGAGTTGTGTTTGCTCATGTTTTAAAAATGGTGGTTTGACACTGTTTTTTTGATGTTCCCTTTTCATTATAAAAAAGAGCGAAGATTATAAGTCAAATTAGCTCGAAACAAAGCTGGCAGTCTTCAACAATATGGAGGACAAGATAGAGAAACAAAAGCTAAAAATTAAAGAAATTGAGGAAGAAATAGCGAGCCTAAAAACAAACAGGTCGACCCAAAAATAGAAAAGCATGAAGATAAAAGTACCGCGAATGGAGATCCGCTTGTACCGAGGGGTGAAGGGTTCGATCAACGTGTTCAAGTTAGCGTTGGGTGCGTGGGAGCCGGACTAGTTGGAAGTCCAAGAAATCCTCGATAAATACGAGTTCAAGTTGGCCTACGCTTTCAATCCCAGGTCGGGTCAAAGTGCTCCAATACGGTTTAATCCAAGGATTGGACGATCTATGCTTGTATACAAGGATGGATCTGTTGTCTACATGGATGGAGAACTAAAGGTCAGTTTTTTTAGTTTTAGTTTAATTAATTAGTTATTTTTTAAAATAATTGAGACTCAATAATTGAGTAACAGAGTCGAGCTATAGGAGCTCTTAATTTGAAGTATTAGAGTGGTTGAATTGAGACTTTTGAAGCTTTCATTTGTACACTTAAAGTTGTTTGGCAGTTGGGAAAATGATTGTCCAATTTGAAATACTGTGAATAAGGATTGTTGCAACAATGATAAATTTGAATTTTCTAGCATTTTATTATTGTATTGGATTTTCTAGCATTAACTTGAAATTTTATCTCTAAAAAATTGACAATGATATTAGGCTTTATAAGAGGTGTCGATGATTGTTTATTGATTGTTCTTTTGAAGTGAAGCTTGACAATTCATGAGAAAAGGAAGGTCATCGAGAATAGTTTGATCTATAATCTAGGATAGGATGATATCGATCCGATTTTTCACATCTGCATGACGTGGCCTCTTTCAATACTTGCTTTTGATAGGAAATCAATAAGTGGCATTAAAGAATGAGTTATAGTGGATTAGAGATCTATTAAATAGAGAAGAAATGTTATTCTAACGAAACAGTTGCAATTGGTTGGTTCCCTTAACCAAAGGAAATACCTCCTTGAAAACTCAAATCTATGCTACCATGCTTATTAGCCTAAAATTATCATGTTAGGATCAATTGGATTGCAAACTGTTTTTAGTTAATAGCAAGATGACACTATTCCATATGCTATTCTGTAATAATCTAACTAACATGGAATGAAAAGTTAAAAGCATGCTAATTGTGTGAGCATTGATTGCATTGATACTTGTAGTTAGATTATGTGTAATTTGCCCATAACGTATCAATATTCTTCTTCTTCGTCCTTTACTTTTAATGTTGAAGATGATTGCTATTCTCATACTTGAGATACATCCACTAAACAAAATATGACAAATATCCCTTAATTTTAATATACTTGTAGTTAGATTATGTGTTCGACTTAATGCATTTTTTTTCTTTCATTTTTTGATTTGCAATCCATTAACTTTCATTCTTAATATGTTTGAGAGGAATATTTTCAGTAAGAGATTGGGATTTGGACTATCAATACGTTGTATGTTTTCTAATTGTACATGCCTTGTTAAACATTGGTGTGCAAGGAGAAGATTGTAAGTTAATATATAAATTAACTTTCTTGATGGGAAATATATCTTTCACTGCATTAGCCTTTCGGAGCATTTTTTGAATTTTATAGCTAATACTTGAAAGCAAATGATGTATCTAAATAGGTGATGATTATTTATTTGTTATCTATAACCGCAGGATTCCTTGATAAAACCCATGACTGAGATCTTGTTTAGGGTAGTAGTTATAACCATTTTGATATCAATAGTATGGAAGGAGAACCTTGAATCGATGAAGAAATTAAACATTTCAACTTAGAACTTACCACCATGGATCCTTGCTTATGTAGTTATAGTTTTTACACGTTGTGAGCGGGGCTTTCATACCATCAGAGCGATTGCAATCATGAACCTGTGTCAAAATCTCTCTCGAGGCTTAAGAGAACATGAATTAGACATGAAGACAAATCTGGAGGAAATGTTGAGTCGCCACCCAATCTTGCATTAGGAGCCAAATTGGATAGGGGCAATCTAATCCTTTGCTTAAGGACCTAAACTACCATTATCTCTTCAAAGATAGGTTTAGAAAGTGAGGTACGAGCCTCTAGCCTGTCCGAACATAAATCCAACCTCAACTAGGGTATACAAAATTAGAATATCTTAAATTGTTTTTATAGTCCACTAAATGTTGATTCATTTTACTCATGTAGATTTGCCCATTTTATCTTGTTAGCCACGTGAGGTAATTGAACAAAGCAATTTAAATCATCCATATAAAGAGGGAGGAGAATAAAGTTACATTTCCATTCAAACATTATGGGAGAGAGGAGGATAGAGTTACATTTCCATTCAAACATAGGGGAAGGGAGGAGGATTACAACAATTCTTATATTGAAAGTGTATGGAAATAAAGAAATGAAAATAAAGTGCAACTTCCAACAAATCATTAACATAATTGAATAATGGAAGGAAGGAAAGAAAGCAATGAATTCATAAATAAACACTAAAGAAGGTATCATATAAAAAAGTCATGCAAGTCATGGCATTAAAGCAAGTATAGAACAAACTCATAAAAGGATAAAATTATACAAGCCAAGATGTGATTAAAGCATAAACAAAGTGAAAAGAAAAAAACACAACAAATAATAAACAAAGGGAGAACAAGACTTTCATTTCCAAAAGAAATGAGAATTTGTCAAAGTGATGGTCTCTCATCACCATATTACCACTTTGGCTGTTTCATAATTTTTAGAAAAGAAAATGAAAGATGGAATAAGGAAAGAAAACAACTCAAAAGGTAGACAAGGTAGGAAAGGGAAATAAGCAACAAGAAAAATAATTAAAAAGTGAAGGAAAAAGTTTAAAATGAAGAAAGGAAAACGGACAACAATTTTCAAACAATAGCTGATCGGTTAAGCATGAGAACCGATTGGTGGAGCTCTTGGCTATCCAAATTCGATCAGTTGTTCATGAACAACTGATCGGTAGTACATGAACGGAGAAGATTTCGAGCAAATTTCAACGAAAATGCAACAAAAACATAAACATAATACCAAACCAAAAGTAAACAACAAAGTAAATAGACAAAAGAAGCATATTCATAACATATATAAGAAATAAAAGAAAATGAGAAAGAGACATAAAAGGCTTGATATGGTAATCTTTGGAAATGAACCTATGGAAAAGGGTAAACTCCCTTAACTTGGATGAATATCCATTATTTGGATAGCATCCAATTATGCCATGTGCCTTTGGACAACCACTTATGGATTAAATGATGTCCATTAATTAGCCGTAAAGAAGAGTGGAATATCACTTAAGGACTCAACATACCAAATGAAAGGAAAAAAGAGGTAGAAGGAGAAGAAAAAGAGTGCAATAAAATAAAGTAAATACAAAAGGACACTAAAGATAGGAAAATTTGCAAAATTAATCAAGCAAAGCATATAAGCATTCAACAACAGGGATTTGATTTTATAATGGATCCCTAACCATCAAGCATGAGTCCATCCGTTATACTTCAAATCCTAAAAGGAAGTAAAGGAGTAGAAAAAGAGGAAACATAAAGCAAAATAACTAAGAAGGACATGAAGAGGGAAAGGAAAAAGAAGAAAGCAATGATCCTAATCATGTTCCTAAACAAACATAAACCTAAGCATGTTTCTAAACATAAAAGAACACCATGCATAATCTAAACAAGAAAGAGAAGAAGAAGTGGAAAACATAAAAGACATAATAAAATCCTAACGTCGAACACGTTATAATCCTTACACGATTCTAAGAAACAAACAAACAAGAGAATAAGAACTTACCTTAATGCGCGCATCATCAAAAAGCGAG
Source organism: Boswellia sacra (assembly GCA_013180625.2). Taxonomy (NCBI): domain Eukaryota; kingdom Viridiplantae; phylum Streptophyta; class Magnoliopsida; order Sapindales; family Burseraceae; genus Boswellia; species Boswellia sacra. The sequence goes on along the minus strand of SNVD02012602.1, from coordinate 54,937 downwards.
CAAAACAACAAACATAGCAAAACATTCAAAGAAAGGAAGAAAAGAAGATAGAAAGATTGCCCTCAGGACAAACCTTTTCAAGGCTTTGAGCAAAGAGAAACACCCTCAAAATATTTGACTAAATGCCCTCCAAAGTGTTTCTTACTTTAGAAAGTATTACTAAATCTCTCTAAATCCCTTCCCTAGGTGTTTTAGAGTGATTTTGAATGTGTTTTGGGAGAGTTCCCATGAGTTTTGTTGATGCCTTGGTATAGGAATAGGGTGGGTTTATATATAGAGAGCCCTTGGGATGATGAAAGGATGTTTAAGCAATGTGAGATTCGGGTGAAATAAGCTTCTAAGCGTGAAAGATAGCTAATCGACTGTGGTAATAGTTGATCAGCTATAGGTCTCTATGGAGGATAGTTTATTGACTGTGTGACAGCTGATCGTCTATGGGGGACCGCTGATCGGCTTTGGGGGTTGCCGACAGTTGAAAACCTCTATCACCCTAATGCTATCAACACTAAGTCAGCTACACTATTCTGGCCATAACTTTTCATACACAACTCTGATTCATGAACTGTAAAATTCTACATAAACTAGACTTCTGTAGCTTTGCAACGGTATGTGGCTCATTTTCTAGTTCATTGTAGATATTTTTCTAAATTTTTGAAAATTTGGTTGTTACATAAAGGTACAAAATGACCGATTTTGCTTCAAGGTTCCTATGTGCTACTTTTGTTCATTTTCACTCTTCTTTCACTTGAGGGTTCATTTGGACATTCTCTTTACTCAATCATCATTGGTTATCATCATCGAGACACACATATGAGTATGAGAACCAGTTACCTTTTAAAGAAGTATAGTTGGTAGATAGATGCCAGCGATGCATCCTTTATGGGGGTGAGAAGCTTTTGATAGTTTGCAAAAGTTTTGTCAATTGATTTTCTGGTCATCAAACATGACTTCCAAATCACGCGTTTTTTTAGCACCAATGATGTCATAGATTTTTTTGGCAACATATCAATAGATGTTTCTCTTTGGTTATTCTTTTCGAGTCCTTTATACTTCCTCAATTATCATAAATAATGCCCCAAAATGCATTTTGGCAATCTTTACATGGACAATGAACAAGATTCAAATTGTTCGTATCCTTATGTCTTCTAGCGACTTGCTTAATGACTTAACACCATCTATATACTCTTTACATGGTTTATTTTGCAAATGCACATCCAATTTCGATCCATTGATTATCTCCTAAAAAATATCTATTGTGAATTTTAGAAGTGATCTACGTAAAAGATATAAATATTAAGTCTTTAATAAGAATAAGTTCAATCATACACCTAAACCCATATTTGCAAACAGAGAAACTTCCACACATAAATATTCAATCTATGTTTAATTAATGATCTCAAAAATGTAAAATTTTTAAGACAATTTAGACTATAGATGACTGTAATTTATTTTATTAGACAATTAGATTTATAAATTGCTTATTCAATTACATGTATGATGATATGACTAATTATCTACTCAAATGCTTGATCACATCATTAATTGATAAATCTATTATTTGACTTTGTTCAATTTTAGTACCTTGTTTGATTAATATAATTCAATTTATATAGCTAATTAAATTTCAATTGTATAAGTATTCACTATACAGTTCGGTGTCCTAAAAAGGATTTTATTTAGTTTTTACTACATCTTTAATAAAAGTTCAACCCAAAAACAAGATTATTTACTAATAGATATTTTATTCCACCAATGAAATGTGCAAATCAATATAATCAAGGTACTAAAAATGAACAAAACAAAATTTTATTCATAATCATTTGCTACTAACGTATAAATTAAAACGTAAAAAAAAAAAAAACATGCATACCTAAAAGCTGTAATGCTTTTCAACCAAAACTCTCTTAAGTATCAAATCGGTCAGGGAAGTCAACTAACTTTCACTCAAATGATATTTACAAGAATAAAATATTTTAGTGTCTCCTTGAGCATTGTTTAAATTAATGCATTATTTTAATTATGTGATTAACATTTGTAAATAAAGTTAATTACTATTAAAAAATCCTTCTTAAAATTCTTGTATGATTTTTGTTCTAAAACAAATTTCATGAAATAAAAAATGCAGATTAAAAGATTGTACTTCTTAAGGTTTTACTCAATTATACAATCTCTACTTTACCTTGTTAAATATCAATGTCTTTGTCCCTGATAAGAAACAAGAAAGTTGCACAAATATAAAGAATCGGAAATCTCAAGACCCCATAAAAATTAAAAGTTAAAGAAAATTGAAAGTTAATAAAGAAGTATGATATGAAATTAACTAACAAAAAAAATATTGGAACTTGAAATCATATCGAACAGGAGATTAATACAAAACCCATTAATATATCCAACATCTGCATAACCAACTAATCTAGGATTCTTGGTGGAGTTTTTTGGGAATAAAATATGTTGATGCACGATTTCCGGACGGTCGGAAAGCGGGTCGGAACTCGAATTGTACGTCGGGTCCAATCCTGAGAACAAAGAAAAATAGTTAGGGGTGCCGGCGGTGATGTCGGCGAAAACCCTCCAACGCACAAGTCAGTTTTCGGCACTCCGGAATTTTCTGACAGAATTTCCTAGAGAGAGAAGCTCTCAAAAGCAAAGGAAATTTAGAGAGAGAATGAGTTCAGAAAAGTGTGCATACCTTGAGTAAAAATTTGGAGGGTTTATATAGGCATCAGGAGGAGTCATTGTGGGACCCAGATAATAGGCCAAATAATAGGCTCTAATAGTGGACTTAGATTTAATTGAGACCCAGTTATGTTATGGCTATAACAGTAGTCCCCCCAGGCCCAAGTCGACTAACGAGTCGATGTAGGGACGATTAAGTCATTCAGGCCTATAAATTAAATACTAGTAGGAGGCCCAAAAGGTGAATTTTATCATACATATAAGTCTAATGTGACTTGAACTCTAGGTGGACGTCACAGAAATGGAAATTATATAATTGACAATTGTTGATACGGACTTTTCATCTATATATATAAAATCTATTTTATGTCTTTACTGCTGCTGCCCTTCATAATAAAATCCCTAATATGTCGCCATAAAATAAGAAGTCAAAGTTGGGAGGTGATCATTAGGGTAGCCGCACAAGGTGTTCTAAACAAACAAGAGGTAAACTTCCCTTCTCTTTTCTCTCTTTAATGGACATTATTCCTTTGGTTTTTACCGCCTCTCACAAAAAGTTGTAGTAGGTAGGGCTCACTTCAAAGTGGAAGTACTCAAAAGTCAAGTACTGTAGGCGATTCAGAGCAAGCAATCTGACGCGGTAGACTTACTATTTTAATTCTCTGTTTTGAACCTGTGAGTGTTCTTTCTTCCAATAGTGCATGTTTGAAAATGCTTTATTGAACTAATATGGACAATGGCCTACGCAAATTGAGATATTTACATGCTTTATATTATAAAAATATATACAAAAGTGGGTAGGTAATGAATGACCCGAAGCATTCAAGTATAATATAAATATACTAGTTGTTAAAGCATGTTGATATAATATATTATATTTCATAAAGCATGTGTTTGTGTAATATAATAATGGATGGTAGGTCATGAAGAATATAGATGCAATAATTGTGTGAAAAAGCATGCAGTACGTATTGGACTTGTGTTGATCCACCAAAGACATAATGTCCACACAACAAAAAGCAAAATTATGGAGCCAAAATAAAAGCTAGACAAAATAAATGCATGCGGACCTGTAAACTTATTGGAGGTGGCATGCAGAATGAAATGAGTGTAGAACTATTTGTGATATAGTGAACCTATTATAGCACATGGGCTTAGCCGAAACAAGGTGTAAATGCATGGCTTTGTGCCATTGAAGTGCTGTTTGCGTGGACCTGGAAACATGATTGGATATTGGAGACAAATTTCATTCTGCATAAATTTTCTCATCACCAGGGAGAGAAGCTTGAGGTGAGAAGTTGGATGCTGCAGCCATGGACAAATAACGAACAATACACGACTTTTTCCTAGGAAATGATATATTCCTTGGTTTAGAACAAGCATCGATGCAAACTCTTTTAAGTTATGCATCATGAAACCATAGTTACAGTGGGGCTGCCGCCCAATATCCCTATGGTGTAGCGATGGCTGGGCTTGCATTGGTGGCACATTGAAGCATCATCTCAGCCGCTACTGTGGCGATAAATTTCCTCCTTTAAATTCTCTACGTATAATATCCTATGTGTGTGCATGTGGTTGTGCAAGAGCATGCATGTGTTTGCATGATTCTTCCATTGTGTGTTCGGGTATGAAAGAACATAAGAGAGACTAGAAACATGAGAAGCAATCGGAGGGGTTGCCAGAACTTGTGTCTCTTCAGCTTGGGGAGTATGAAAGAGTGAATGCTTCGAAAGGGAGGTGAGAAGACAAGCTCCTGGCCAGTGATGAGGGGCGAGCTTGCTAGGGGCGAGGTGCGAGCTCCCAAAGGCGAGAACCGAGCTTAAGCGAGCTACCAAGGGCGAGAGCCGAGCGTGCAAGGGGGAGGAACGAGCTCCCAAGGGCGAGGTGCAAGAGGTGAAGTCCTAAGAGGGAGCAGCAAGCATGTGGGAACGAAGGCAAGCATACAAGGAAGTGAAAGGCAAGCTCGTACGCGATGGGCGAGAGACGAGCTTCCAAGGGCGAGAGCACGCGAAGGGAGAGCCCGCGCGGGGCGAGTTGCGTGCACAGGGAAGGTCAAGCTTGCGAGGGCGAGCTGCATGCCGCATGCGAAGGGGAGTCGTTTACGTGAAAAGTCGTGGTCCTGTTTCTACGTAATTTCCAGTCGTAGGGGCCTCGCTGTAATTTTTCAAACTTCAGTTTTAGTTGTAGGGGTCTGTCTGCCAGTTTTTAAAACTTCATTTTTAGTTACAGGGGTGTTTCTGTAACCTCTGAAAACTTCATTTTTAGTTGCAGGGGTGTTTCTGCAACTTTTGAAAACTTTATTTTTAGTTACAGGGGTATTTCTGTAACTTTTGAAAACTTCATTTGTAGGGGTTTTTTTGCCACTTTGGAAAACTTATGAAGAGGGGTTATTTTACAAATTTCGGAAACTATGAATAGGGGCCTTTTTTGTAAATTTCGAAAACTATGAACAGGGGTATTTTGTAAGTTTCAAAAACTATGCACAGGGGGCATTCTGCAAGTTTTGAAAACTATGAACAGGGGCATTCTGCAAGTTTCGAAAGCTATGAACAGGGGTCATTTTGCAAAATCTTAAAACTTGCACATCTCCCCAAAATTTTCAATTTTTTTTTTAAAGACCAACTATATACTTTTGGTCAAGGACCAACTTGATATTTTTCTTTTCAAGGGTGAAAAATAATTTTCAAGGGCTATTTAAAAAGTTTTCAATATAGTCCCTTAGCATTTCTTTTCTCTCATCTCTTCCCTTCCTTGGTAGACTTGGTTTGATGACTAACGACTCCTCTTTAATTGTGACAGTGCTACGGGGGGAATCAAGTCATCAAACCCAGTCGACAAGGAATAAGGATCTTGCGACTAACCGTGGAGAGGTTAATGAGTTTTATCAGAATTTTTTCGGTCAAGATCGTGAGTTAGGACGTAATTTTGTTAATCACAATGTGGTAGATGCTGAGGGGGAGAGTGACTGGTCGTTCTCTTCTACTTCAGATAGTGATCCTGAAGTTGAACACTAGTGGGAAGTCAAGCAAGGAGATTCTAACTCATCATCTTCATATATAAGTCTAAGTGAGCTTCTTGCAACTTGATCATAAATGAGTCTTTAAAGATGAACGAATTGTAATGTGGTAAATCGAATACTTTATTGGTAATTTCTTTATAGGTCTCCCTATGGGAGTTGTCACACATGCATAAGTCCTTAGAATGAGTTATTACATATATAAAGAGATTATGGATAATATATTTATTTTAAGTGCTCAACATTTCATGGATGACGAAGCAACCTCCTATCCATGGTGACCAGTCTGTAGGTGCCTAGTCGGATGACTGCTTTGACTCGATAAAAACCCTCCCAGTTAGGCCCCAATGCTCCATCAGTGAGATCTCAAGTACTTTGTAGTACTTGCCCATTTAGCTTATGCCCACGGAAGGTGCTCCTTGAATCATCAATAGCTTATGTGCCTTCTCTTTAAAAGCCATGTTGTAGCATTCTCAAGAGGCTCGTTGTTCACCTCTAACTTCTCCTATCCCCGAAGGTGTTGGAAACTTCAAAATATGATGATAGACAGCCATTAGTGCTTTGAAGTCATAAAGCGATGGCCATCCAAGAATGGCGTTATAAACACTTGGATGATCTACCATGAGAAAATTCATCATCTTGATTGTCTGTAAGGAGCCTTCTCCCAAGGTCACAAGTAACGAAATTACTCCTTCGGGAATAACCTTTCCTCCAGCGAATCCCATCAAAGAAGTTTGGATGCCTCTCATATCTTTACGGTTAAGACCCAATCTATCAAATGCATCCAATGACATTATGTCAGTTGAGCTCCCGTTGTCAATCAATACTCTTTTTAACCTTTTATTGGCCACAATTACGGTGAGGACCAAGGCATCACAATGAAGATGATGGATACCATGAGCATCTTGAGATGAAAAAGAGATAACGTCATGATCCCTAGCATTGGTAGATGAAGCCGTCAAGTTGACTTCATAACGAGGGAGGTCATATCTTGCTTGCCTAGCTAGGTGCCTTCGGGCTTGGGCACTTGGACAAGCCACTTCTCCCTCAAAAATCATGGCTACTTCTTCTAATGGTTCTTTCCCTTTGTCATTCTTGCTAGATGGTTCGGGGGGACGATAAATGTATTCTTGTAGCTGGCCATCTTTGATAAGACCCTCAATTTGTTTCCTCAATTCAAAGCAATCTGCAGTGTTATGACCATGAGCCCGGTGAAAATGACAAAACTTTCTGTTATCTCTTGCTCTTGGATCCGATCGTAAAGGGGCAGGTTCTTTAAGTAGTCCCTTATCTTTGATTTATTTCAAGATATCATGCTGTGACATGTTAAGTAATGTGAAAGTACGGTGCTCTTCTTGGGGTCGATCATTATGCTCTTGGCGGGGTTGGGTGGATGACCCTTGCAACAAGAGACCATCATTTCTAAATGTATCTCGCACGGAGCGTCGGTCTGAGGTTGATCTCCGATTTCTATCATGATGCTCTTTCCTGTGATTGCCATACGGCCGTCCATTTGTACGTGAGGAATCAGGCATCACCGGAGTCTGCCCAGGGTAATTTGCCTGATAAATTTCCTCTGTATCGGCATGGCTAGAGATCCTTGCCAATGCTTCTTGGTACGTGCGTGGGAAGTTAACAGAAAATTTTCATGCTAGAAGGAGCTCCCCTTTGATTCCTTGGACCAAACCTTGCATAGCATAACCATCATTAAATTGATCCACTCGAACGACCTCCCACTGGTACCTGTCTACAAATGCACGGAGTGATTCATTATGACCCTGCTTGATTGAAAGAAGGCTCTATGTTGGACGACTTCTTGTTTTCATATTGCCAAAGTGTGTGAGAAAACTACGAGCAAGCTCATCAAAGCTGGAGATGGATGAGGCTGGTAACCTCCTATACCATTGCTTAGCTGATCCTCCAAGGGTAAGAGAGAAAGTTCTTCACATTATTCCCCCTGAGACCCCTTGTATCTCTATATGAGAAACAAAAGAGTCTAAATGCTCTCGGGGGTCAGTTGTCCCTTGGTAAAGCTCAAGTTGTGGCATCCGAAATCCGTACGGGTATCTTTTCCTAAAAATATCTTCAGCAAAGGGTGACTCCCATTGTGGACGACCATCCTCTTCTCCTTATTAACGCTTAATCAACTTCTCCAGTTTATGAATTTTCTCATCCATTTCTCGCTTGAATTTCGCATAATGATTATCTAATGTTTCCTCTTCTGAGACATTCATTGGAATAACATCTGGGCGATGATCCTTACTTCGAGATGGTGAGTTGGGGCGATTTCTTTTTTATTGGAAGTTGCCCCTTGGAGCGTAAGGACCATGATAAGAATAAGCTGGCTGATCAACATTACTTCCTTTTGGTCCTTGCTCGATACTTGTATTACACTTTTTATTTAAAGAGTAATGAAGGTCTATTGCTTCTAATCGTTGTTCAGATATGATGAGTGGAGGAGGCACTACAAGAATTTTTAAAATATTTGACGCATGCTCAGTTAAAACCCTCAAGTATGACGTGTAAGAAAAAGTCAAGCCCGCTTATTTAACATATTTGACGTTGTTTTCATTTAACTAAATTACATAATTGCCACGCTATAAAAGGACTGATTACTTTCCCTCTTTTTATTTCGCGACTCTCCCTCTCTAATTTTTCCCTAGTCACTCTTTTCCCTTTTCTTAGTTTTCATTGATCGATTCACTCAGCATATTTTCCCTCCCATCCCTCATGCCTCATCTTTCATTGTCATGTAACTTTTCCCGCTTCTAATTTTGCCCTACCACTCTACCTTTATCTTTTTCTAGCTCTCTTCAACGTTTGCTATTCCCTTCCTCCCTCCCTTACATCAGCTTACTATTGAGGCTATTGATGCTGGTAAGGAAAAATCTTTACAAAGCTAATGTTTGGGTAAACCCATGGATGAATTTCAAGGATTTGTAAGAGTTCAAGCACCGTAGTGATTACCCTTCATTTACTGCTTCTGATCTCAGTTATAAGAAAGGTAATCTTTTTTGTTTCCGTTTAATCTATCTCTACTTCTTAAGTTCACCATCTTTGTCTTTGTTCCTGTCTCTATTTTTGGTAGTGGTTGTTTGGGTATAGGTTATTGGCATTTGGGTGGTTATCGATGCTGGAAAGTGGCTATTGTGCTTGGTGCTAAAGAAAAAGTAGGTTGAATGTATATGGCGAGGTATGTTGTGGGTTTGGTAGAGATGTGTTGTGGGTTTGTTTCTAGATGCACTATGTTGCGAATCTGGGTTTGGTAGGGGTGTATCAATTATTTGTGCTACTGGGTTTGGCAAGGGTTGTCGACTGTTTGCAAATAAAGCATGCAGATACGATTTGGGTTTTCTATTCCCAAGATTGACATTAAGTTTTCTATTCTTGGGTTTAGGATTTTACAATTTTTGAATTGAGATTAAAATTTAAAAATTTGAATGGATATTGTTCTAAATGGTAATTTGTTGGATTTTTAAGAAATTTCTTGTCAAAGGATTCTTAAGCATGTTGATATTTTTGATTTGGAGTAGTTTTAGAGTGATTCTCTTCCTATTTTGCTCTCCAGATACCCATTTCACCCATTTAATCTTGTCACTGTTTCATCTTGGTGGAACAGGCTGGAAACTCTATTAAATTATAGTTTAAATATTATGGTGAAAGTGACAAAGCGTTCGAGGAAAGCAAGTTTGGTGAAGCTTTCCATAATTTATAACGGTAAAAATTATTATTGTCTTCCTTACTGTATGAGATATCATTTTCATTAACAAAAATGTACATAGCGTGAGCTGTTGCTTATGGAATTGTTAAAAGTGGTACTATTTTTCTGGAATTAGTGATTTCATGGTTTCATGTGTCTGTGCTTACTTGTTTAAAATTTATTTTTTATGGTTGTAGGGTCCTAGCTTTTCCTCATTGCATCAAAATCATCGGGGCCGTGCACCCAGGTATAAGATTCAAACTAGGTTTTCATTATTCATCCTCAGCTTGGTATTTAGATGTAAGATTATAAAAATTGAAGTTAATTTTATTAATTTCCACAGTTTTATTTTTGTCAGATTAGCTAATCTGCTTGAAGGGGTAAAGAAGGATCTTGAAGAGCATTACAGTAGATATTATTTATTGTTTTTATAATTATTTGATAAATTATTGATATGCCGAAGTGGGAATGGCTATGATCTTGTTTTTGGTTTTGAGTTTTTTTTGGTGTTGAAAAGAACTGAGCTTGAATCCAATTTGTAACTTTAAGACTGTTTTTCTTTTAATTTGTTTTTTGGTATCATTTTTTATTCAATCATTGTTTTGTCGAAGTGGGTTTTTTTTTTTTTTGAAAAGAACTGAGCTTTAATGTAATTGTATTATGTTATAATTATATACTTTTGAGTGTATAATATTTATTTCTGGCCTTGAGTTTTTGTTTCTAAAAAAGAATTGACGTTGAGTGTAATAGGTATCAATTAACATTTGTTCTATTTTGTAACTAATGAACACTCTAATATTATTAAAGTGATATTTTAAATGGGGATCTTTAGAATATTTTTTGGTAGTTACAAGGATTTGTTAATTGATTCTTCAATTTAGGATTAATAAGTCTATTTGCCGAAACACAAACTAACTTTGCCGCTTAATATTTTGTAGTGGTTGATCAAGTAGCTCCATGGAGGAGAAGTGTACAATTAAAAATGATGTTACAAAACTAATTTAAGAGGTAAACTGAAGCATCATACCTATATATTAATTGGTTGTCCCTATATATACGTTTCAATAAAATTATTAAAGAAAAGTTAACTATATGCCATGTAGTCGGTAAAAGCTAGTTGATATATATGTAAATTTCACTTAAATATATTTTGTTGGGTTGACTCAGATAAATATGAACCAATTATTATAGGAGAACATGAAGAAGTGCTTTGACAAACAAATAGATCCTGTTGATTCATGCTTTTATTGTACATGGCCAAAAAGATTTAAAAAAATATGCTTAAGAAGTAGCATTCTTATTTTTGGTTTTGGAAGTCAACATTAGAAAAATAATTGAAGTCTTCCTTTTCTATCAACAAGTCATTAAGTACCGGTAAAATGAATTTTTTGTTCTTAAAATATTTATGTATCGAACTTACAATTTCTCTAGTAATATTATATAATACCATTATATAAGAGACTTGTAGATATTTTATTACTTATATTGGAACCTTAAAAACATGATTGACATACATGTGGATAGTTAATTTTCTACACTGCCATATGTTAGTGATATGTCTATTCATGTTATTACTTATTATTATTATTATTTTTAATATTTTAAATGGTTCTTATGAATACATTTGCTGAAGTAGTAGCAGTGGCAGGGAGCAGTTTTTGGGCAATAATGTGTTGGACATATTTGGCTTTTCTTACTTGGTACTTGGCAGCTGCTGGGGTAAGTTAAATTGCCATTTCTTGACGGATCTACGCCTTTTTTCCAATATCTAGTTTTTTACATGCTTCAGGTGGCAGATTTTAATGTGTGATAGTCAGTAGATCTAAGTTCGAATTAATTAGTAATGTTACTTTTGAGCCCATGGCCAGAGTTAACACTATTTAAATCAAAAGGAATATTTATTAGAAAATATTGTTAGAATTTGACTTCTTCTGATACCATTATGTTAGAGTTTAATTTTGCCCTTGTACTACTTTGTTAAACAATAATTTTCCTAATTTGTAGGAAAAAAAATTCTTACACCACCTCAAATAACACAAGAATATAATAATAATCAAGAAGAGCTTTGCTTTTTAAACTCTCTTAACTTCTTTATTCCTTCTAAATTCTTCTTAATAAAATTAAAAATTATAAAGATTTATACAGTAACTTTACTCAAAACATGAATATTAATACTTTTAAAATAAATTAAATAATTAGTAATAATCAAAAGACTAACTAGGAACATTAAAACTTACTCTTAATATGGCTTCTAATCTAATTAGGAACATAATTTTAAACCTATTTGATCATGGACTTTATTTTCTATACTCTTTAGCTTATGTTTAAACTTTCAGCAAGTATAATATTATTCAAGACTGTAAACATTTAATACAATCATACTATTTAAAGAAGTCAAACACATTTATAGAATAAAAACATTGTTTAAATTAGATACAAGAGTTTATTAAACAGGAAGAAAGTTTACTTCCAATGCGAAGAGGTCCTTCTTTTGCCCAAGTTTAGCCTTCTTATTCTGACTCACTTCTATTGACTTCTCCAAATCTTGTATCAGAAGACTTCCTCGAAGCTTATTCAATTTTTTTTTAAACTCAAGGTTATCACTGCCAATAACAAATTCGGTTAATGTTTGTAGACCACTTAATCACTCTATTTGTTTTGGCGTGGGCTTGCTTGCTACACTAGTAAATTTTCTAATGTTTAAATGTCTTAGGTTGATTAACCTTCCAATCTTAGTATATCCACATATAAGGTTAGTGATTTCTAAAGTTTATAAATTACATAATTCCCATGAAACTTCTACCGTGCTCTTTATATCCAGAAATTATTCAATAATAATCTATCATTCTCAATATTCAATTTATTATTCTCCTTGCTTAACTCACATGTGTGGGTCTAATATATATATATATTTTCTATTGCAACATCTCAATCACTGCAGTTAGGAATTCAACATAAACATGTGAGTTGCTGTAGCAAATCCAATCTTTCTCTCTTCATTGTTATGGCTTTCTAATTCTGTTTTTCTTTTACCTTTTGAGCTTGAAACTTAATATGTTTGGTTGTGTTATTTACAATTAATTCAAAGAAATCAACCTCTTTCTTAGTTCTATGAATCTTATTTCCCAAGGCTTATCAAGAAAATCTTTTAGAAATGTTAAAATCAGTGACTTGGGTTTTAAGATATGAGGAAGATGTGTCTGAGTTGTATCTGATGAGGGTTTTCTCTGCTGCAATCACCCGTTTTAGACCTTTCTGTCTTCCTCTATCTTTTATATGGTCCTATGTGATGTGTATCTTGCCCTGATTGTGATCTTTTGTCAACTTGATTATTGGAGATCCTAACATGAAATATTGACTAATGATAGTCTTTAATTCTTAATATCATTACATAACAGTGACAGTATTAATAAGAAATTTATAATCTAAGATGAAAGTTTTATCTGTAATTTAAGTTCTATGGGGAGGATCTTGTTTGTTCAGAATAGACTATGATCAAACATTAAGGTGTGAACCCTAATTCATTTGGCAATTATTTTTTCATGTATACTCATGTCATATTCCAAAATTTAATCTTATGGAGTTTTTTGGTTTTAGATGTCTTTTTACTTTGCATTTTGATAAGAATTGTAATCACAGATAAGTTTAATTTCCTCATATGCCAAAATATTGAGTAGCTTCCACTTTGAAATCTTAATTAGAAATGGAGCAAGTGGAGCAAGATCCAGATTTCATAGCATTGTCTCGTCAGTTCAAAGCAACTGCCATGGAACTTATTTCCGTTCTTGAGCAGGTGAGACATGTGTCGCTAGATTCTTATCTCTAGAATCTCCAAGGAGTGTCAAGTGCATCATGAATTGCACATGGTATTCGTTTGAGTTTTTGAAACTCTTCTGGTGCCCATCTGTATTTTTAATGACATTGTTTATTTTTGTTGCCTAATGTTTCATCAACTTTGTTGTATTTAGTACAGTTGCACAGCTATTACTTGTAGATCATGTAGGTTTTTTTATTCCTTGTCATTTTTTCTGTATTTAATAATGAAATATCTATGTATTTTGCTTGATTGCTAAAGCAGTTAATGCTTGTTATGGTACAACTTTCTCTGGGAATATCTTCTAATGATTGGAGTTTTTAATAGTATCAGACTTCTGTTAAGCTTTGCCTCCTCTAATGAAATTCACTGATGGTGTTGTCAGCCATGATTTGAAAGACACTTGCTATGAAAAGTTGGTATTACGCTCATTCTATTTAGGAGTTTGTTTGATACTTGTATTTGTTGCATTGTCTTGTTTGATTTTGGCCTAGATTTGCTAATATGGACACTAATTCCTACCGAATGGAGTATTCTTTCGTGTAAAAACTTTTTGCTAATTTTTAGTTCGATGTCAATCATGCACTAAGTAACCAGTTTTAGTTCTACATTAAGTTTCCTCTTATTCTGATTTAGGTAGCTTGTGAAGCCCTTGAACAAGCAACTTTGGCAATGAATGTTTGCTGCTTGTCTTTCCTCAATATTTTTTGAAATTTGGCCTCGAAATATATCATTCGATAGGGGAGTCTACCATGTTAACTGTTAAGCATAGCTTGGTTGATTTCTTATCCATTCTGAGATTTGAAATTTGCAGATGTGTGATACTGCATTGATAGATTTTTGGTGAAGCTGTGGCTCTATCTTAGTGGCTGGCTTTACTTTTTTGAGTTTAGATGGATTAGATTGTTCACTGGCAGAGGTTATATTTAGATTTATGAGCTGAAATTAATTCAGATTGTCTATCTCTTGTATCACTTAGCAGAATATCTGTGTCTAATTGTTTAAGTTCCTAGTTGTTTTTATTGGAAATGTTTTAAATATTCTAAAGCTATGAATGCTGTGTGCAAAATTGGGTTGAGTTTTGATGCTAGTCAACTAACTTTATTTCACTCTGTTGAGTCAATTACTGAAAGTAAAAATATATTTGAGCAGGCAGACCTTAGCAAACCAAAAACTATTCCTTCAACATTCAGCTGTAGTCTGTGATAGTTTTAACAATTGGAGATGAAAAAATCCTGCAACTTGGTTGAATCAGCAGTGCATACAAGGTACGCATATCATAAGCCAAATGCAAGTTGACCATTGTGCTCACAGTGATCGTCATTGTTAGCATTGAGCATGGACATGAAAAAATGACTGTTGTAATCTTTTATTTTGGGTCTTAAAAAGAAGAATATTAGAATTTTATAACTTGACATTACTAGCTTAATTGTTGAACCTTCTCTGGTTGCTCAATGGTTTGAGAAAGTATTTGTGTGCCCCCAGACCATACTCACATGATAAAACTGTTCGAAAAATTAATTGTAACAGTGCGGCAAATTTCTAATGAGGTTTGGACATGTTAAATGCTCATAGGGTTAATATCTTTTAGCATTTTGAGTATTCAAATATCACTTTATGGTAATATACTATCCATTGTTGCGTCATCTAAACATTTAATCTTTTATGGTGTTTCTATGGCAGGATTTTGGTTTTTGATAAACTTTTCAAGCTCATGTCACAGCGGGTTTGCTACAGTTAGAAGGGCTAGTTTGCATGTGTGCATCGGAAACGAGAAAAGGGCTTTCGAAACTTTATATCTATATTTCATTTCTTGCTTGCCTGCTTGCCTCGGCCTTTGTTTTCAAATTGGTGTTTTCACAACTGTGCCTATGGTTCTTGGCTTCATACTTGAATAGGGTTTCTTGAGGGTAATTTCCTGTCCAATGCATGTTTTTTTAAGTTTAAATTTATTATTAACCCTCATACGAAGTGTTATTAGTTGCTGTTTTTCTAATGTTTCATGAATGACGAGCTTATGATTTTTTCCCCCATGACACAAAGGATGAATTCTTTTCATCTGACATTAGATTTTTTTATTTTAGCCTCTTTTTAAACATATTAAAAATTAAAGTTACAACCTTTACAACTGCCCTCGCTGTTCTGAAGATTGACTTTGGGGGGAAATTCATGGATGGTGTAGTTTACTGAATATTGAAACCTAATATAGTGTATCAGCAGTTCATAAATGTATACTCTTAAAGAGTAAATGCATACAAATGAAGACTGAAATATTTGAATTTTGTTTTCAACAGAAGTCATAGAGCTCTATAAATCTCTTTAGATGCCATTTCATTGCTTGGTTAAGACTTGGTATCTGTTGTTTAGTTGGTGTATGGACTGCGTTTCCTCTTTATTTATTAATTGATATTTTTATGAAGCTGTTTCTTTGTAGAAAATTTTTTTTTCTGTTCTTTTAGACATCTGAGGTCAAAATATATGTAATATCCAACTACTAGCACATACACTTCTTTGAATTCGATAATATTGTATATAGAAGGTCAAAATTGTTCTGAAATTAAAAAAAGAAAAAATCTATAATATTGAAGTCATGCTCAGCTATGTCTTGTTTGAGCTTCCAAGAAGCTAGCTTATAAACTAAGTGCCACATGAGACATATCAGTAATTGTTATATTAAAGAGTCAAATATGGTAAACTAATTAAACCCTAAAGGAAGCTCCACTGCCCACTCCCCCACTGGCCACCTGCTTTCTATGTTGTAAGTCTTATGATAGGTGTTTTGTTAAATCATTTCTTTTGCATGAATATGAATATGAAGTACCATCTCTTTTACATGAATTGCATGAAAAACTTAGGTAGGAAATTAAATCATTTCATTTGATTGATCCCAAGAACTATGCTACATTAGCTACTAAGATATTAGATGCCATCCTCTTAATGTTTCTCTATTATGTTCGATATTCTATGTTTTTGATAGTAAACTTATCTGCTAGAAATATACGAAGTTAAATGATGTGATGTAAAGATTAAAAGTACCTAGATATAATGGCCTGCAAATTACGTGGTCAGTTTCCCTGTTGATTTTAAGCCTACCTCGATGTCTTGTATTTGTTTGCCATACTAGCATATACATTGCATTTCACATGGTAATATTGAATTTCCAGGTTGGTGATGCTGATTACATTTCTGGCCATTTTGACAATATTATCTCGCACTTGTGTACCATGGTTTCTTAAGCTAATGATAAGCTTATCATCACAGGTAAGTGTGTATATACATGAAATAGTGAGTTGGCAGTCAGACTGATTAATGCTATTAACTGAACTATTATTTTTTGCAAACTAATGAACTCAATCAACTGGCATCTGTAGTGTTCTGCTTACTTTTTGCTTGGGTTTGTCTCATTTCCCTATATCTCCTTGCGTTGTGATTGATGAAACACTTTATCCTGCATGCATAACTGACAAAAATATGTTCTCTGTTCAATTGCTGTAATATATTGATTATTGAAGATTTTGTACTTATTCCATCATAGTTGGATGCTTAGTGAACAACATCACTGACAACCTCCCATACATTTGCAATTTATGCATGATATACGTGCATTTATGTTTATAATATAGATTGTTATGACATTTCGTTGTAGCGATAAGTTGGGTCTAAGCCTAGAACTGGGTTCATTTGCTGCTGGAGTGATGATATCAACAACTGATCTTGCTCAACATACATTGGAACAAGTAAGGATTTTGATTTATGTATCCTGTGTAATCACTAGTCATATGATACCTGATGGCTTTCATTTTGCTTTTTTTATTATAGCATTATGTTCGCTAATTGCATGGCATCAATGAAGTTTGAAGTATTAGACTTGATGATTTGCTTATTCTTTTCTCTTATTTGGGGTCAACTATCTTTTAGGTTGAGCCAATTTCTTTGCTGCTCTTTTTCTTGCAAGTATTGGGATGTTGATTCACATTCATTTCCTCTGGAATCATGTTGATATTTCACTAGCAGCAATATTATTGGTGATTGTTGTAAAAACCATTGTGGTTGCCACTGTTGTCAAGGGATTTGGATACAGCAACAAATCTTCACTTCTTGTAAGACTTGACTGAACTACTGGCATATATGTGCCTTGGTTTGACTTATTTACACCATTGACAGGAGGTGGCCTTTGGTTTTTTCACATGCAGGTTGGGATGTCCCTGGCACAAATTGGAGAATTTGGTTTTGTTCTGCTCAGTCGTGCTTCTAATCTTCATCTGGTTGAGGTTTGTTCTTCTATTAATATTTGCTTCCATTCGAAGCTAATAGGCCTATAAAATTTGTCTTAGTAATGTTCTTGATGGTTGTCAGCTAAAAGTCATATTTGTTACATGAGTTATGGTGTAATCTACTGTTTGCTTGTGCACAAGTACCAACCAACTCCAGCAACTTCATTGATTGTTATATAAGAAAAAAAATAGTCTTATTTTCGGTTTTCTTTACAAAATATAAAACTTAGCAAAACTACCAAAACAGTTACATAAGGATTTCTGTTTAATTGACTTCAGTAATTTAAGAATTTGAAATTCAACTTCTCTTTTTGTTTCTGTCTCTAATCAACCAAATGGAGCATAGTAAACTCTGAGCGAAAAGTTTGGTTAAACTGTTGCATATGTTTTTTCTATCCAAAGTCCTGCCATAGATCACATTTTTGGAGTGGTTGTGATAGTTTTGTTCATTATCTCGTTCGTCAACAATGTTTATGAGTTGTCCAAAATTTGCAGGGCAAATTGTATCTATTACTTCTTGGTACAACAGCTCTAAGTCTGGTAAATGAATGTCTTTACATGTTTCCCGTGTAGCAGTAGAAATGTGAAATGCATGGTTCTTAAAGTATTTTGTGTGGTTATCCTTCACTGTTTACATTACGGTCAATTGATTGCTAATTTATTATAATAGAATCCTAATTACTTATACTGTAGGTTTTGTTGTTAAAATCACCACATATTGCACTGACATATCGGGTGATAGAATGACTAGAATAAAGAAAATAATAACTTTTGTAGTAGGCAAACCGGACTAGAGAATGAAATCACATGGAAATTCTGATCCAAGTTAATTACCTCTGCCATTCCTTCCTCTGCACATAGTGGAAAGTTAAAGTGGAAAGTTTGAAACTTGATGCAATCGAGTTGGCATGTTTTGTTTAGAATATAAACTTTGAATGGCTATCATCTATTCTGCTGAAACTATCTGTTATCATTGTTATTTTCTGTTCTTTATCTACCAATCAATTACAATGTTCTGAGTCAGTTTATATTCAGATTTCAAATATTCTCATTAAGCAACAATGCAGGTAACTACACCATTGCTTTTTAAGCTGATCCCTGCTGTAGTAAATCTTGGGGTTCTCTTGCGGTGGTTCTGCCCTGATGCTACTATTGAGGTAATTATCTACTCGTAGAATACAAATGATTAAAATATCTAATTAGCTAGCAAGGGTTGCATTATTTTAGAATTTTGGCTAATTGCTGCCAGAGCAAAACATTGAGGTATTCTTGCATATGATTTCTCCTACCAGATTGGATTTAAGGGCGATAGCCTTTGTGGAGACACTGCTAAGCCACTACAAGTATCTAGATGTATAACTTTCTTCTTTGTCATAATATACTGGCAGAACTCCACACAGTTGAAACTGATACAAAGCTTTTATCATAGCATGATTTAGGAATTGTTTTAGTTGTCAAAAAAGCTAATGGTATCTATATTTCCAGCTTATATTGGCAACAGTTGCAGATACTACACACGGTCAAATACTTTTCGAAATTCAGAAGAAGGTATTATCAAAATTAACTGCCTCAAGTTGGATTAATGTGTGAGACACTATGCATTCTTAGCATTTTAAATTGAAATTGGTAGAACTTTTGCGTTTTTTCCCCCCTTAACAAATGTGATTAAATTTATGCAATTTGTATTAATCTTAATAGATTGATGGACTTTGTGCAAATTATTCTGGTTCTATGATATCTCTTACTGACATTTGCATGAAGCCACTGGGCCAGGATTGTGCCACGCAAAGTGTTCTGCAGGTAAAAGTATTAAAAGTTTATTTTTATAATGAAAATTAGTGCAGTGAATAGTCATTGTAGTTAGACTTGCCGTTAAAGTCAGATATGATGGTACTGATTATTCTTCTGTTATGGGAGGATTGACAAAAAATTGTGCATAATCGATAAAGATCTTTCCAATGAGGTTTTTCTTAGGTAAACTAGAAAGTTTATATGATTTGCTGCATTGTGAGCCTTTTTTTGCTCAACAGTTTCAATTTTAGATGCTTTGGTTACTAGCGGTATACTGGTTTATGCAATTTTATAATCTCTGATTGGTGAAAAACTTGTTGTTGAGATGTCTTTTTACAATGTGTCCATAATTTAGTTCATATTTCTAGCATAAAGTGATTTGGTTGCGGTGTATGCTGGTTGCCTATAGATATTTGAGCTACACCTCATGTGGACCATTTATAATTAAAGTTGAAGTATTTCTTTCAAAATATTTTCTTGAATCTTGTCAGGCACACTTGCTTGATGGGCGGGCTAGTGTTGGGGCAAGTGTTGATTCTGCCAGGCAGAACTTGGCTGCTACATTTGTGAATTCATTTGTAAATGCAGGTTTTGGTCAGGTATGATGTTTGAAATTTATTAGTGCAAAATAGTGTATGGGCTTGCATTTTATTGATATCAGTTTCTATTTTATGTTGCAGGATAAGTTAATGACAGTTCCATTAGATGCTTCAAGTGGTAGCTCTTCAGGAAACTGGCTTTTTAAAAATAAAGAACACGGGAAGATGAGTGTTGCAGCTAGTTTGGTATGAAGAACTTTTCATACTCTTCTTATTTGTTATTTTATCAATTTCTGTATAAGATTCTGATCGATATTTCTTGTAATAGGGCATGATTTTACAATGGGATGTTGATTCTGGGCTTGCCTAAATTGATAAGTATTTCCACAGCAGCGACAATCATGTAATTGCCGGAGCACTACTAGGAGTTGGCATTGTCAATTGTGGTATTAAGAATGATTGCGATCCTATGAGTAAATTCTTTTCTCTTTTTTCATTTTAATTTTCTTTGATTTGCTGCTTGGAACATTGTGTGTGACTTTAATTGTTTCTCTTGCTCAACTGCTTTTCTAAGGCATTGACACTTCTAAGCGATTATGTCAATTTAACAAATCTCAATTTAATGAATGTCAATGGGATCTCATTTTATCTTTTCCCCCCTTGCAGTATCACTCTCAGTTTTATATGATCGTGAAGTGGTTTTCAAGCACGAGTTTGAAACTGAAAAAAGGGAGCTAAGAGTTGTATCAGGGGTTTGTATGCTTTGCTGTTGTTTTTTGTTGTTTGAACTATTTGCATGTTATGCCATTTAATTGGTGGTTATAATATACTTCTGCAAATAGAAAGCCTGTTGATAAATAAATCCAATTTGCAATAATTCCTTGTCAAAACTTTCTATTTAACCTTGATTAGTTTGTCTAGTTCAAAAATTCTTATACCGCAACATATCTTGACTCTCACTTTTGTCCATTAGTGGTAGTCAACATCACTGCCTCTCTAAGTTGTTGCTTGCCAAATGTGTATTATTGTATTTGGAAATTGATACCAGAGCTGTTCATGTATCGAACTGTTTCTTTTTTTTTTGGTTTTTTTTAAGGAAATTAATGATGGTATATATAAATATGGCTTACTCATTGGGAAGTATGAGGAGCAATTGAATTATCTCAATGATCGGAAGGAAGAAATTGAGCAAGTCTTATCTGGGTTACAAGGTTTTAGCCTAGACACTTTTTTTTTGTTCTAGTTAATTAAATTTATGAAATTGATGTCAATCAATTGTAAACAAATAGAATCGAGTTCAATAATAGTGTTTTAACCATTCAACTAATTCTATTTGTATTATGTTTTCAAGAAAGAATATATAATATAAATAATTTTTTTGAAAAATATTTATAAAATATTTATAAATAAATAAATAAATATATATATATATATATATATTCATACTTGACGGTTCAAATATGGGCCAAACGAATATGTAATAATCAATACCATTCCCAAAAACTTGACAATAATAAACCGTCAAATATGGGCTAAACGAATATGTGATATTTGACAGTATCATTTAATAAACAGTCAAATATGAGTTAAAAATTCTGTAATATTTGACATTAACAAACAGTCAAATATGAGTTCTGCACCAAAAACGGACAAACAGTCAAATATTTGACTGTCAAATATGACCACAAATATTTGTCTGCCAAAAAAGAGTCAAATATAAGCAAAAAAATTTTGTCATACTTGACAGTATCCAAACGGTCAAGTATTAAGAATTTTATTTACAAACAATATTTGTCTGTCGAAAAAGAGTCAAATATTACTATGCTAACATACTTGACGGTTAGAAACAATCAAATATGTAAAAATTTTGTCATACTTGACAGTACCCAAACGGTCAAGTATTAAGAATTTTATTTACAACAATATTTGTCTGTCGAAAAAGAGCCAAATATTACTATGCTGACATACTTGACGGTTAAAAACAATCAAATATGTAAAAATTTTGACTGTTACGTTCAAAATATTTGACGGTTACTGTCAAACATTATTAACAATAATTTAAAAATTTTGACCATTACTTTTGGCATATTTGACGGTTTATGTCAAATATTTATTCCACAAACCGTCAAATAATGCTAAAAATTTGAATTTCAAAGGTATAAAACTTGACTATTTCGTAAGAGTCAAATATGTTATAATTAATATTTGACTGTTTGACCAACGGTCAACTATTATCATATTTGACGGTGACATATATGACACGCAATAACCGTCAATATTTGACGGCTAAAAACAGTCAAATATTAACTTTTTTCTTGTAGTGAGGAGGGATCTTTGGGCGTCCATCTTCTCCCTGAACAATAGGATGGGAAAGATTTGGTTGAATGACCTGCTGGAGAGATAATCCAGTGGTCTGGGCGACCAGGTCAGTATGTCCACCGACATCAGTTGGGATATTAGCTACCATCATAGCATTCCTTGAGGTGTTTCCAGTAGCATTTCTAGCCTGTTGAGTACTCTGTCCAAAAGCTTGATCGAACATGGTTACCATGCGGTTCATTTGCTCACCAAAATTCCGCATGGTATATATGCTCCATGGTAGTCAATCGACTCGTCTTACCTTTCTTTGGTCTTCTAGGTAGAAGTCGGGGTTGCTTGGGATTAAGGGCCATCCTAAAGGATATTACTAAAGCTCTCCCAGTATCAACTACCATTCGACGTCAGGGAGGGGCTTCTACCTCGATTTCTTCATCAACCTCTAGGGAGGTTGAGTGTTGGGATGCGTGAATCATGATGTGTTTGATTACGTTTGGATGGGAGTAACAACTAAAGAGGCTTAGATTGTCATCTCCACAGACGGCGTCAACTGTTGATGCACGATTTTCTGACGGCCGGAAAGCGGGTCGGAGCTCGAATTGTACGTCGGGTCCAATCCTGAGAACAAAGAAAAATAGTCAGGGGTGCCGGCGGTGATGCCGGCGAAAACCCTCTGATGCTCAAGTTAGTTTCTGACACTCCAGAATTTTCTGAGAGAATTTTCTAGAGAGAGAAGCTCTTGAAAGCAAAGGAAATTTAGAGAGAGAATGAGTTCAGAAAAGTGTGTATACCTTGAGTAAAAATTTGGAGGGTTTATATAGGCATCATGAGGAGTCATTGTGGGACTCAGATAATAGGCCAAATAATGGGCTCTAATAGTGGGCTTAGATTTAATTGAGACCCAGTTATGTTATGGCTATAACAAAATAAACCCAAAACCGTTGTCCCACGAAGATAACAGAAACATTTTTAACTTTGTTCTAATGTCTTATAGTTGGTGCAGAACTGAATCTTGCTCGTAGGTTAAAAGCACAAGCGATGTTTAATCTTGTACATTATGCTAAATATAGTAAAGCACCTATTATGCTGAGATATGGTATTTCAGGATAAAGCATCTTCAGATCCTCTTCTCTAGGACGAAATGAATCCTTTTTAGGATCTAAAAACCGAACAACCATAAGAATACTTAATGGATAAGCTTTATCCATACTGAAATTTTTAAAAAATTTCTCAATGTAAGTTGATTGGTGAACAAGAATTTCATTTGTACTGTGGTCGATCTGGAAACAGTATCTTGTTTTGCCAAGATCCTTCATTTCAAATTCTTGCTTCCAGTATTTAGCAATCTTTTTGAGTTCTTCAAAAGTTCCAATCAAATTCATATCATCAACATATACAGCCACAATGGTAAATCCAGAATCTGATTTCTTTATGAATACACGTGGGCATATGAGACCATTGATATATCCCTCTTTTATAAAATTTGAATGAGACGGTTGTACCACATGTGTCCATTATTACACCCCAAATAAAGACCATAATTTGAAGTGATAATAGATACTACAAGTATACCACAAACTAAAATGAAGATGGTGGTAAGATGATGACCCACCAAAGTTACCAAAAAAATATATAAACAAAATGAAAGTATTACAAGTATACCACGAACTAAAGGTGGTGCTAATTAATTAAGAGGATGACCCACCAAAGTTGTCAAAAATATACAAACAAAATGAAAGCAATAATAAGTACTACATTACCCTAAAACACGAACACTGGCTTAGTCTCACGAGTTTCAAATTCTATGTAGGCAACTTTTACAATGGTAAAATGTGTAACAATACCTTAGCATCAACAAGTTCCCTAAAGAAAACATTAAAGTATAGATTATTCTATTTCATTGCACATTGAATAATCTACTTGACAAAAAATCAAAGAAATTTTTCAAGGAAGCCAATGGAAATAATTATAGGGACAGAGGCCAATGGTAATGATTGGATCGAAGATTTTTATTTAAGGGTTTTTGGAGTATTGGAAAAGGTGAACATAACACTTAAATTTTGTAAAGTTGGTGTATAGTAAAAATAGAATGCTCAAAGTATTAGATATTATATTATGGGTGCAAATAATCCCACCCTTAATAAATTACTAAAAGCATGTTTTAACTTCTTCAAAATAAAGTTTATAGGAGTAGAGCTTCTACAAATAAAGCTTTTATTAAAAAGCTATTAGTTTTTTGATGAGGTGAATATAAAAGCATTTATTAGAATTAAATTACCGAGAAGGAGCTTTATTATAAGGAAAGAATGAGATAAAAATTTTAAAATAAATAAAAGGTATCTTTGATATTTCATAATTTTAAAAAAGTTAAAAAAATATTATTGAAAAAGCCTCAAATTAAGACTCCTCCTAACAGACATAAAAAGCTTTTTAATCACTCATAAGCTCTTATTAAATGTAACCAAATGATACCAAAAAATAAAAAAATAAAAGAGCTTTTGGTATTAAAAAAGCTCTTTTGACTAGTAGAGAAACCAAAACAAACGCTCTCTACAATTTAATGAATTTTTATAGGTTATATTATTTTTTTATTACGAATATTTTTTTTGATAAAAGATTGTTTTAAATTTTAAAATAGTAAGTATATCTAAAAAGATAAGTCACTACAAGAAATAAGGCTTTTTACCGCGGGCCGAAACCGCGGTAAAAAGTCATTTACTGCGGGCCTACGGCGGTTTAAGCCCGCCGTAGAAAGTGGCGCCGTAAAAAGTCATTTGACTTTTTACTGCGGTTTTGGCCCGCGGGATAAAGACTTCTACTGCGGTTTTGTAGCCCGCAGTAAATAAGTGTAGTGTGATTCTACTACAGTCTTTTCGTTGTTTACCGCAGTTTTTGGCCCGCGGTAAAAAGTCTATTTTTAGGAAAAAAAATATATAATTTTTAAAAGACAATTTTTATTAAATCTAAAATATAGATTATTGATTTTAATATAGTTATTTATTTTATAAATCTAAATGAACAAAATACAAATGTCAAATATATATAAATTAACTTAATAAGAACATATGCCAACGAAAGTTATGAGCATCTTATGAAAACAATTTATAAGCATGTTATTAAATTATGTTTCTTTGGGAGGGGACTCCTAAATACCACCACCCATTTGACTTCAATTCCAATATTATTACAGGAGAAAATCTCTCTCTTTTTTCCTCTTTAAAATCTTCTCTTTTTTGCCCAAAACACAAGGTTTTACTACAGTTGACACCTTCCTTCCTTTCTACCTTGGTTACTAACTCTTCAGCCACCATAACGTTGCTGCTTATACCTGCAATAATCATAATTCCTACTAACGTGTCAGTGTATATTCAAGATAATACAATCTTACACATAAAAACTACATATAAAATCCAATTATTTGGTTCAATGTCATCAGATTAAAAATTGGGAGAGAGAGATAAAAATTGGGAGAGAGAGAGGAATTGGAAGCTTCTCATTTATCTTTTCACTGTTGAAGACTAAATGGAAATCCCTTCTTTTTACCAAAGTCAAAATCCTTCTTATTACCAAAGTCAAAATCCTTCACTGTTGAAGCTAGTTATTAATTTCTTTACCTGGTCACGGAATGGAAATGCCTTCTTTTTACCAAAGTCAAAATCCTTAGGATTGTAGTGGACAATTTCAGGCTCAGGAAACCCACCAGCCTGGAAAAAATTTTATCAAATGAATCAAGTTTTTTTGTCAGTTAGTCTCAATCAAAAAAGCCTCCCATGTCATGTGCTATAAATACTATCAACAGCAGAATATATAAAAGATACTTAAAGATAGATCCCAAACAATGAAGATTAGGGATGTCAGTAAGACAAGTTCATTTCAACTATCAGGCCTATAAGAACACACAGGTTATTGCAAATTAAAATATGGGTGCCAAGGATGATACACAACAGACAAGTGGAATATAGAAATGCAAAACATACAAGTTATAGCAGATTAAACTTTTATTTGCTACTCTCTACTTTTGTGAAACACTAACAGAATGGTAATGGTGGAAAAACTAAGTATTATGGCCCAGAAATAAACTCGCACACACTCTCAAAGACTATAAAAACATAAATACATCAGAACAAGGCCACAAATGTACTAAATCCTAAAAGTTTTCCGCACTCCCAGAGTCCCCAAAAAACCTAGCAAGAGACATGTTCATCACATAGATTATTGTAATTGCTTCTTCTTCTTCTTCTTCTTCTTCTTTTAAACAAACAATTAAAAATTTAACAAATATTTAAAGGAGTAAAGAGATTTAGCATTTCTTCAATAGAAAGGAAACAAGAATAGAGAATTCAACCAACATACTTGGCTCCAATTGAGTCCATTGTGCATATAAAAGGCTTGTCTTCATCTGACAATCCAGCAATCACAGGTTGGCAGAAGTAAGGACCAAACCTGCAAAAATTTAACAGCAACAAGATTTGTTTTCACACTTCTTTAAGTGAAACTGCAGATCAACCAACACGATTAAGGTCAATTAAGCGGACAAAATACACTAGAATGACATAAGAGATTTAACCATCCAAATTGAAACATACACCAGTATGTTTTGCAGCCAGGATAGCAGAAGTGGCAGTATATAAATATATAGATAGGTGGCAAGACAAGTTCCAATCATAATTTGCATTCGCTAGTTTTTTATAATACTAAACTAAAGATAAAAAAGTTATGCTTGACACCATAAACTAGAATTGGCAGAAATCATAGTTTTAAGTTCAAATACATTAATGCAACCATAATGGATGAACACATAGAATTGCACTTAAAAGGTTCATCATCATTCTTCAGGAACTAATTCTACCAAGAAAGATAACTTATATGATACTTTATATGCGACCTCCTCAAACAACAAAGTGCAATAAGCCAAAATTGTACTTTATTCATATGCTATTGTTTTTAAGGGCTATCCAGAGATCCATAGCACCACTTAAAAAACTAAACTGAAACCTAAAATCTTTGAGAAGCAGGAAAGTCCAGGCTTTTCACTGAACTCAAAGCTGTACTACCATGCACCTAAATTTTGCACTCAATAAACTCTTAAAAGGCAACTATTTCACATTACCCATACACAAATATCACATAAAACAAAAACCCCACAAAAGTAAAATAGAGTCTATATCAAACAAAACTTTTTTCATAAAGAAGAGCTGAGACGAGGCTAGCAAATGTTTCTAGCTTCATGTCCCTTTCCTCTCGTAGCTGATACAGTTTTTGGCGAAAAACCAACCGTCGATACCTTCACAGACATCAATTAATTTCAAAACCCATATTTAAAATGAAACGAAAAGAAAGAATCATTAAATTTATCATACAGAGTTTGAGCGTCGGTGGCCAGTCCAGATAGGTCGATGAAAAGGCGATCGTGGATTTTGAAAATTCTTTGAAAATCTGTGGCGATTGTTTGGAGTTGCACACTGAGCCGTCGATCGCTGGCGATAGCGAAACAGTTCTTGCCTACCATCGCCACGAGGGCGCTCCCATTGTACTCGAAGATCTGCACACCGATACATACAAACCTTTGTAAAAAATCAAAACAGGAAAGGGTGTTCATGAAATTAGGGTTTATGAAAAACAACTTACCGACATTGGAGACTGACTTACAAGTGAAGAGTAGATCATCAACACTAAAAAAGGCAAAGCCGAAGTGAAACGGGCCTCAGACTGTATATTCTCATCCATCACCTACAAATCCACATCACCAAAACACACACACACTTTTAGATTCAGGACCAAAATTCTCAAAACTTACCTCACTCACTCACACAATCCCTACAATAACAGTCAAACCCAAAAATTTAAATGCCACTTTCACAAAACCACACTCACAGCCTCCGCTTAGCAGACAAACAAAAATACCACCTTACAAAAAATTTTAAAACAAAAAAAAATCATTTTAACATCAAAACAGAAAATTAGTCATAAACAATAAATAAATAAGTAATTAATTAATTAAAAGAAATGAAATTACCTAGAGTAGTGAAATAATAAATATAATCAGTCTTCTCTTGAGGAGGATTGAGGGTGAAGATCAAGTCGGGGACGCACATGGCAGTTGCTCCGTGTCGGCCTCTCATGACCGCATCCTAATCAAATGCTTCTCTGGTTGTCTCTCCCCTCTCAAGCTTGCCTCTATTTGGGGCTTTGGCCTTGATGACAAGAAGATCAATGAATCATTGGAGTTGCTTGACTCCTTAAGTCGCGGCTATCAAGAGATGGTGAATCCAATGGAAGCTTCGTGGACGTACAAGAAATCTGGAGCGAGCGATTAGGATTTGATGGTGTCGAATGAAAAGGCGATGTTTTGTAAGGAAGGCTAATCGAATGAAAAGGACAGATTTGTTGAGTGTCGGTGAACTGAGGCTGAAATTAGGGTTT
Source organism: Boswellia sacra (assembly GCA_013180625.2). Taxonomy (NCBI): domain Eukaryota; kingdom Viridiplantae; phylum Streptophyta; class Magnoliopsida; order Sapindales; family Burseraceae; genus Boswellia; species Boswellia sacra. The sequence goes on along the minus strand of SNVD02012602.1, from coordinate 26,388 downwards.
TATTTTTCATTATATATTACTCATTGTATACGGCGTTCAATGTTGCCTGCAGTAAATTGTTCCCAACTTTCGATAAATCTATGGTGGTATTTATGGGTCCCAGAAAATTTAAAACTTTTTACTATATTTATTTAAAACCGCCGTAGAAACTCGTAGTAAAAAGGCACTTTTCTTGTAGTGAGTGTCAAATATTTTTTAAGTGCATATAGCTCCACTAACATATCGAGTAGATAAATGGTCATGACACTGCCACTATATATACTTTCAAAAATTCCTAATTTACCTGTAGTTTTGTATCCCACGAGAGGTGAAACGTATAAAGTTTTCTGATCACGGTACGCCGGGGATGCGTTATATACAAACAAGCAGCCAACATGCGTCAACAATAATCTTTATTTCAAACTAGAACAATATTATACCATTGATTCGACTATTTTTCAACAAATCTAAGAACATTAAAAAAAAAGGAATTATCAGAGTTTCAATAATTAATTAAGGTGGTAGACCCCTTGCTACAAATACAGTAATAGTGGAAATGAAAAATACTTCTAATCAACGTACTTAATATCTTTTGGTCCAGCCTCCTCAACTGCCGCGATTCTCTCCCTGTTCACATTAACCAAACAAATATGAGACTTGATAGATTTACATCCAAAAAGTCGTCAAATTCAGTTCTATCCAATTAGTATAGATTGCATTATAAAATCCTCAATTAAAATCAGTTCAATTTAATAAATAGAATCTAAACAAAATCCAATCAATTTTCTTAATTAAAAAAAAAGGATATCTAAAATTCAACTCAATCTACTACGTTTTATTAGAGTTTGATATTCAATCATTAGTATGCACAGTGAACTAAATATCTCTTTTTAATATAACTTAAAGTTGGACTGTTTTGGTTTAACTGGTTTCCTCTCAAAAAATAATAATAATGAAATCGAATTATATTGAATTCTTAATTAAAAAATTGGATCCAGTTTGATACAATCAATGTATAAAAACAGCTTAAACATATTGCATAAATTAAGGTTGGATATATTTGAAGAGCATCACCATTTCTGAAGTGGCATCATAGTAAAAGTTCACAACGTAATATTTCTTCAAAATTACTATAAAGGTTAAGTTGAAATTGTTTTCCAAATATTACTTTCCAGTAAAAGGTCTTTCTTGCAAATTAAAAAAATAAAAATAAAAAAGTTCATTTGATGAAAAACATCCCTCAACTCTATTAATTCGTAAAATTAACTCCTTTAATCGTATTATACCATATCCTTTTTTTTTAATTAAAAAAATTATAAAAGCAGGATTATTCATCATTTTATATATAACTTTCTTTAAGAAATGAGTTTCATTTATAGTTATTAAAACTAATATTGTTACATAGAATCTCAAAGTTCTTAACAATTGTAAGACATTATCTTATATATAGTCATGAAATATCATTTAAAAATGCTAATGCCATATGTGTAACCCCATCACTTGGAAAAAAAATTTGGGTCACTATTTATAAAGTTATTTCTTTGTAATATTACTACAAGATATTTGAAAGAATTATTTATATTAAATAAAAATATTCTAATCGGAATAAGTTATTTATGGTATCAAAAGTTCATGTATGTATGTGTGTGTGTGCGCGTTGGTAATATATAAGAATACATATTTTGATGAAAAGTCAAGATATATATTTTGAGCATATAAGAATATTTTTGAAATGCGCAGTGATGTTTTGGTAACCTTGAAATCTAGTCAATAAATGTAAGCAGTGGCGTAACTAGCGTGGCTGGGCTGGGCTACAGCCGAACCAAGTTTTTTAAGAAACAAAAAAAATTTAAAGGTCAAAATTTGATAATTGTGATACTTAGTATGATATGTAAATAGAGGGTAACAACACAATCGAGTCAAATTTAAAAAGGGGCAAGAAATTTATATGTAATAAATAAATATTCAGATTGATAGTACAAGTTTAAAAAGAAAATTCTTTAGCTTTTTATTTTTCATCATATTATTTAATTAGAAAAGGCAATTACCTTAATCTCATCCTACCAAAAAAAATTTAGGATGAATCTTTTTCTTATTGTTCTTCTCTACATTTTAATTCTATAATAACAAAAAAGTATTCTATACAACTATTTTTATCATCAAATTCATTAAAAACTAAATATGGGTAGAAAATTTTAGCCCACCCAAAATAGAAAATTCTAGTTACGCCCCCCTGAATGTAAGTGAACAACATTGAACTTTTGATTACCAAAACAGCATTGCATGTTACAAAAGTTATTAAAATACTTGAAAGATCCCAGGAAAATAAAAATGAAAGCAGCTGCTACAGCTAGATAGTAACAAGGATAATCATACCTGGAAATAAGATCATGTATCGAAGTTGCTTCAATGAGATTGAATTGGAAGGAAGCTTTTGCATCCCCCTTAACTGCAAATTGCTCCAGATTTGTCAACGAATTTTTATCCCCCTTAACTTCAATCGGAGAAGCCAGTGATCCTTTCTTAGAACGATCAACCAAGACAGGAAACTTCACTAGATTTTCGCAATTCCAAACCCCAATTAATCGAATGGAATCACACTCCATTTCCTTATCAGATACAGTCCGTAATTGAGGAAGATTCAACAATGTGACCTTCTGGAGTCTTGGCATGGTGACTCTAGCATTGGTAGCAGAAGAACCCTCATCATCTTTCCCAATTACCTTCTCCATATTTTTACAATCTTGGACAACGATCTCTTCAAGATGTTTGAGAATCGTCATAGACTCACTTTTGAAAAGATACTTCAATTTGGCACAAAATGAAACATCCACAACTCTCAGGTTCTCAAAACTTGGCCTTTTTGTTAACAGAGTTTCCTCATTACAATGCATCACCAACAATTCGAGTGTAGTGCTTGGCAGCCAATCATTAGGATCATTAGGGAACTTGTTGATGAATGCTAAGCTGTTGCTACCCATTTTGCCATTGTACACGTCGCCTACGCAGAATTTGAAGTTCATGAGCCGTAGCCAGCGTTTTAAGGTAATGTAGTCCCTGAAGATTTCTGTGCTTCCGAAAGTAATCTCCAAAACACTCAAAACTTTAAGTTCTTTGAGATCCTGAACACATGCTGCACTCTCGGACTCAGCTTGCATTGAGGACTTTGATTGCCATTTCAAGTCACATCCAATCATCATAAGTTCTTGGAGATTGTTCAATTTGTTCACCAAGCCAGGTTGAAAACTTGTCAATCCTGTTCGAGATAGGTTCAGGCGTAAGAGTTTATTTAAGTAATGCATCCCAGACGGCAATTCTTTTACAGAGCAACCAGAAATATCCAAAGCTTTTAGTGCCTCAAGCTTTGATAAAGAGGCAGGAAGACTGGTCAAGAGCTTGCAGTCACGTAGAAACAAAGCGTAGAGATTCCTTAAAACAGAAATAGAATCTGGCAGGGATTTCACAATAGTGTTTGATAGATCAAGAAATGTAAGGTTTGGGAAGCTGTTGAATAAGCCATTATGCAGTTGAATTTCAGTGGTGTTGTCATGTAAAAGCAATGTTTTTAACTTATCAAATCTGAGTCCTCCAGGGCTAAGCTCTTTAAGATCAGTTCTCTTCAATGAAACTCTCTCAACATCTTCAGGCCAATCTTTGAAAAAATTCTCTTCAACTCCACCCTCAAACTTAGTGAAGAATTTAGCACCACTATCTTTGGTTACGCGGACTGCTGAATCCCATACAAGAGGATGCACCTTGACGTTTTCTTCATCTCTCTCTTGGGGTGTAATCTCCAATAAAGAAGCATCTTTGAGCTCATTCAATATCTCTTGTGCTTCTGCCGCGTGCTCTACTAACCGGTTTACATCTCCCAATAAACCTCCCCACGTCCAATGCTCCATTAACTCCTTTGCCCCAAATTCATGTTTTCTTGGTTGAAGTGTACAGTAAGTGAAACATTCTTGAATGCAGCGATGTGTGCTAAACTTCAAATGGTCATAGCTAGGCTTTAGATTTTCAAACACTTCTTCTGTGATCAAAGATTTCAATTCCACTTCCAAAGCTGCAGGTACAACATTCAAATCTAATTTTTTCAGGTGACTTGCAGCCGTTACAACTGCCAGTGGCAGGCCACAACATTCTTCTGCCACATTCTTCAAAATGTGCTCAACTTTTTCTGGTATAGAAACATTTTTCAATTCTGCCCTGAGCAACTTCTCGGCTTCTCTATTAGACAATAACTTCAATTCAATCGTTTCCGCTGCCATCTCTCTACACACTGATCTATATCTAGAAGTTATTATTACTGTGTACTGACCTGAACTCGGTGGAATACCAATCTCTTCAGAAGGAAATGCTTCCCAAATATTATCTAAAACTAATAAGAATTTTCCCTTCATCAACAAGGTCTTCATTATCATATCTGCATTTTCAATAACTTCACCATCCGTTGGAAGTTCCAATCCTATTTCACTGGCTATTTTCATTTGCAGCTTCCAAAGATCGTCGTCTTGTGACACTTTCACCCAAAAACGATTATCAAAAGCCCAGTATTGTTTTAAAAGTGTGTTAAAGACATGTGCCACAATCTCAGTTTTTCCTGTACCACCAGCTCCACAAACACCAAGAATTTTTGTTTTATTTTCACAAGTTAAGCTCCTTATCTGATTAGCCTCTTGACTTCTCTGGAGGGCCTCTCTGATCGGTTGTACTCTTGCTTTATCATCAGATTCTTTTATCTGGCGTTCACCCTCATGTATTAACCAATCTAAATTTCGGGAAAGCGCTTCAATCTGTCTTGCACTTCTGTACATTCCATAATAATCTGGGAACTGCCCAAACAGGATCCTGGGATTTTCTATTCCAATTTGAGGCTTGATTTTATTATATTCTTCCAAAAATGTGCCAACTCTATCTAACCATAAACGATGCTCAAATTTCTGTCTTTTTACTAGTTCTTCTAGATCTTTGAACTCACAAACTTTCTGTGCTAATGCTATGAATTTCTGTTCTCGTTCGTCTATGTAAGAAAAGCATCTCCTAAGAGATGGCTGTATAAGAGGTAGTAATGACACAATCGAAGCAATGCAGCCAACTATGCCCGAAATAATTCCGATAGTGTCGTTGGCTGTACAGATTAAACGTGAAAAACAAGTTTTATGAGTAGCAAGTTGTAAACTATAATTAAAATTTGAGAAAAAAAAATTATATCTAGCTATACTATTAGTTCTAGGCAACTTTGAAAGTTTTAACCCAATTCATTGAAGAAACTCAAAGATGGAGAACAAACCTCACAAGCTAGAGGAAATATTGAAGAAAACTCAAATCATGAGAACTAACATATCATGAAAGAAAATATTCATCAAACTATAACGTTTTTTTAGTGTAGTTTTTTATATCTCAACCACTTAATCTAAATTTCAAATTACAAGTGATCTGAAATGACAGATAAATCTAGAAATAATGTCATGGATACAAGTATCGGCTTAAAATGATACAAAACTTTGTAGTTGAAAGCTAATGTACTTTGTTGTTTTCTAAAATTGTTTGATTAGAGAAGCTCTATATAGAGCATGACAGATTTCAGTTCTTGTTTAATTTTGAATTCCAAGAAGTCTTAATTCACTTGCATAAATAATCTAGGTGATGTAAATAAATTCCTTTATGAAAATGAAAATTCTACTTTTTGCTCTACATCATTTGGAATTATTTCGTATGATATATATACTTGTTGAGGAACTAGGTTCAACCCACAAGACTAGCCTTTTGGGTGGAGATCTCCCGTTACAACTATTCAATTTGGGACTTCTCAAAAATTTCTCTCTCAAACAAATCACATGGTGTGGATACTTCACCTCAAACAGTCTTTGCTCAAAAGCAAAAGTCTTCACATTAATAGTTTGTGAATTTGGCTCTAATATCACTGTTAAGGAACTGGGTGTTCAACCTAAAAGACTAGCCTTTTAGGTGTAGGGATTATTCTTCTTTACAACCCAAGACCTCCCCTTACAACCATTCAATATGGGACTTCTCAATAATTTTAATATAGTTTCTTATGATTATTAGCAACAAACAACAAATTGAGGAGCCTAAACCCAATACCATTGCACCTCAGTATATATGTAAGTTCAAGGTTACATGCACAACATCTAAAGGAAAATTAGAAGAAGAGAACTAAAAAGCTTTAAGAAGGGAAAATATATATCCTACAATGAATTCCCGAAAGAGAGTTTGGGTTCGTTAAAACCCAAAAATAAAAATGGCATAAATAGGACATTGAATCCGAAATAATAAAAGCTTCAAGAAGCAAAAACGTGCATCCCCATGTCAGATCATCTGAAAAGAGTTTAGGTTAGCGAAGCCCTATAATAGAAGAAAAGGATTTTACTTCCCAAAGTAATGGAGAACTCCAAGAATGCAATCAATATATATATATATATATATATATATATATATGGATTTTTAAAAGAGATCGAGTATGTGTTAGTGAAGACCCTAGAAAAGACGAAATTGATTTTTTTTTTTGTTTTATATCCATATATGTTGAAAATTACAATTAAATAAATTCTTTACAAATTAATAATTATATTTTGAATAAAAATTAAAAATAAATTTAAGAAAAAGAAAACAAAGTCGTCAGACAACAGCTACCATTGATCGCCGATGACTCAACATGTCTTGCGATGTGGCCTAGGTCAAAATGATCGTCATCGTCGAATCTATTATATCACTATATTAGAAAGTGTTTGACCATTAGCGATGAAAACTTGTTGGTGGTCGAATATTTCCCCCATGGAAAATGGAGAGCAATGGTATTGATGGCGACAAAAACACTGGAAAGTTGCTAGAGCGACCACGACCAATATCATCTTGGCAGTTAAAAAGTTAAATCAAAGGAGATTCCAAAGATGAGCCAAGTTAAACAGTTCTTGTGCTTGTATTGTGATCCATCTCTAGAACCAAAAGAAGTTTCTTGAAATGATCCATTTCTAGTGAACGAGACAAAATTTTGCGAAGATGATTGTTAGTCCTACTTTAGAAGTTCACAGAAGATCTCGAGATTTTCTAATGTGAGAAGGTTGTCGATACATCTACTAGCTTTGTCTAGAGTATAAACTGTTGGTATCATCAATCTATCATATCATTCAGTTTACCTAATCCAGTTTTTAAAGTAAAAAGAAAAAAATCACATTTCATGCTATTAACTTATCAACTATCACAACCATTAATTAAATTAGTTAGGAGTTCTAAGAACTATTTACATTAAAAAATGACATAATATCAAGAATTACACCTAATTAGTATTGGCCTAATTTTGGACAAAAACTTTGTTTGCCGCTTTACTCCACTACATCCTTGAAGTTCTCACTTTTTTAACCAATAGTCAATTTCTGTTTAAAATCAAACTAATGAAAGAATAAAATGTTTTCACTCTTCATTGTTACTCGTGAAGAGATTTCACAAGGTGAATTCATGAAGTTGTTTGCGGTTGTTGACAATGATGATGACTTGTGGTAGTTTTAATATTTGTTTGTAATTAAATTGATTATGATTGTTCTTCAAAAAGTGTGTGTGTGTGTGTATATATGTCTATAATTAAGTTTTGGTACATAGAAGTTTTTAGTGTGCATTTTTTTACGTTTTCATTCAAAATAAAGTTGAATTTTAATTGTGAGATCGATTTTTTGTTGGAATTGATGGTTTAAATGAAGGATTGTTTAAGGACATTGAATTTCAATATTGTTTGAGTTATTTAAAAAGTCCATTTTACCATTGTTTATTAGTGTATAAGTTAATGAAAAATGTTGGTTGATTAAATATTGACAACTGGAGTGAAGTTATTGGTTAAAATGGCAAACACGGTTTCAACCAAATATTAGGCCACAAAATTCGAGGATAATTTTTTATATTATTCCCCTAAAATCCTAACCACTTACAAACACAAAACTAAAAATATGTAATGATTATTAAAACTAAGGTTGGATCTATTAGTCAATACCTAATTAAGATAAAAGAAATAAATATAGCTTTGATTACGGAATTTAATTTGGAACAATTATTGGCATGGACCAAGATCCTCTCCTAATCTAATTTTCTCATGAGCAAATTAAATGCAAATATATGATTGGTGATCAATTGATAATAAGTTAAAGAAGAAAGAGAATGAAATGGATCTTAACCTTTTTTTAATAATAAAATATGTGATGGAAGATCTAAGAAAGCTTTGGAAAGCTAAGATAGAAGATTATCATCCTATTTCTATGGGTATATGGTGTTGCCCTAATATTTAAAAGCTTTCAACAAAGTGTCATAATCTTGTATAATAAGATAAAAGGGATAAGCAAGGAAACGATTTAAAAGGGGGCGGATTGTATGCACCACCATATATATTTTAAATAACAATGTTATATAATTACTCATAAAGTAAAGTGCCATTAAGGACAATTGAATAAGTAATTATAATTTTATTAAGGTACAACTACTCTTTTTTCCTTAATAAATCCTAATTCCTTTCTTCCCAATATCAAACATGCATATAGTATGACACCTTTATTCCTTTCTTCAGTTTGGTGGTAAATTTATACCTAATAAACACAAAGATGTTAATGTTACTTATAATATACTTGATTTAGTCACCAAATGTAATAAATACTATTTTATGATAGGAAATGTGAGAGAATTTCAAAAACTAGGGGAAGGTGTATTAAACTTAGGGAAAACCCTAGGGAACACGGTAAAATTTCCCCAGCGTTATTCACCATTCTAGTCTAAGGGGTTTTAATATACACATACTATATTTTAAAAGATTTATCTCATTATTCTTTCCTAAAAACAATTCATTTTGATAATTTAACATTAATAAGTATTTGTATATTTATCCAACCAAGTAACCAATAACTATTTTTTTATAAAAGCTCTATTTTGATAAATTCTACCCCAATAAAATCATCTTCAATAAGCTCTACTTGAAGGACCCGAAACAAACGGGTGCTAAGTATATACATAAAGATATATTACTTTAGTGACACTATATTTTTTGGCCATTCAGTTTACCTAATCCAGTAGTTTAGGTTTAAAGTCAAATAATGATATTAAATATTAACTTATCAACTGTCACAACATCCATTGGATTAGATGGGATACAAATGGCTAAAATTTTGTGCTAGAATTTTGTGCTAAAATTTATGTGTGTTATATATCCTAACCCCTAACAGGCATGACTGAGACATATTTAGTGACTATTAAGACTGGGGTTGGATATATTAATTAAAGCCTAGTTATTTTAGACAAAAGAAATAAACGTAGCTTTAATTATTACAGAACTTCATTTGGAACAATTATTGATATATAGCGTCACCTTCACATTCAAAGTGATTTTAACAGAGTCTTGTATAATAAAATAAAAGGATCGGGTTGTATGCAACTCCAGATATATTTTAAATATCCCTTTCGAAATTCTAAAATTATATTATTTAGTTACCCATTAAGTAAAGTGATTTTAAGAAGAGTAGAACAAATAAGAATAATTTTATTAAGATACAATATACTCTTTTTTCCTCACAAAATCCTAACTATAGTAAAAAATAAAAATTCAAAAAGAGTTATTATTCATTTTTTATTGTTGATTTTGAGTAGAGATTGGAGAATGACAACCAAACAAGTGTGTGAAGTTATAGCAAAGATATATGTGAACTGGACTTCAAAGATTATGGCTGTGAGTGGAGTGAAACTTTAATTTTTAAAATTTGACGGTAGGTGTCTTACGAATGGGATATTTAGGAGTACAAATCATAGCCCAACCTTCAAAATTGTATACATAAGATCCAGGAAAATTCTTGATTTTAAAATTTACAATGATATTATGGGTCCAAATATATGTATAGAGGCATGAATCAGTAAATTAACTGATTAACATAAAGAAATTGTTAATCAACATGATAACGAGAATGCGCTATTAGGAATAACAGGAACAATTTCGTTCACCTCATGATATCAACAAGAGATTTGGCTAAATAATAACTTATAAGCAAAACATATTAATGAATTTCAGAAATTCTAAAACATCTATTTAAAAATCCATACAATTTATCAAAATTAATTAAACATTCACCCCAAAAAAGAGAAATTAATTTGCTTTACGATAAATGATATGCTTTTAATCAATGCAAAATTTAATTTAACAAAGATAATGGAACTCATCATATAACAAAGAGAAAAGCAGAGTAGAAATGGAAGAAACTACGCAAGGACATCGATTAATATCCATACCTGCTGGCATTGGTTCGCACCAAAAGCAGCTTCTTGCTTCTAATTATATTATGAGATCGCCCAATTTATCCAGGATTGATCAACTCTGTTCTAAGTCTAGCTAGTTTTGGCAATATTGTACTTGTTTTTGACAATTAAATGGAATATGTGATTTGAAAAGTTCCCTTAAAATTTTCTTCTAAAAGTAAGAATATCGAAATAAAATTGTACGATTTTGCTTCACAAGCACACTTTGACGCATCAAATCTATGCTTCACTATGAAGATATTAGATCTGCTGAAGCAATTGGCGATGGCATGTGAAACACGATGGATTTGCTTTTATAAGCTTTTTGCCAACCTGGATTATTCTTTTCTTCTGTTCTTGCAGTTGGATTCTTTTTGGTTTTTTCCACAATGCCACTCATACAAGAAGCTTTAAATGGAAAAAGTAGAAAGCAAAAGCTACTAGACAAAAAAATTAAATTAAATTAAATTAAAGAGCAATAATACTCTTTCCAGATTTTTATCCCAAATCTCATCTCAAATGATATGGAATGAACTGTCATTTTATTGTATAGATGATGAAATAATGGAGTAAGTCATTACATCATTAGCACATCAAATTGACAATTGTTAATTGAATACACATCATTTAGGATACAAAATTTGGAATATAATTTGAGAACAGTATCATTATTCTAAATCAAATCAAATCAATCAATCATTACTTATTATATATTTTAATTTGTTTATACTTTATAATCTTATGTTAGATTATATATGGAACTTAAGGAATCTTATATTAAATTATCTATATTAAACATGAATAAATTAAAAAAAAAGCGTAGTGTACTAAATAAATAAGATTTTTCAAGAGTATTCTTGAATAACATATATTTAATTTAGTTATTGTGTGATTTTCCTCAATCTCTTGCTTTAATTGAAGTTAAGGAAAACATTATCTTTAAAATTAAAAAGAAAAAAAAAAGCTCGCAACTAGAAGATTGTTCTTAAAAAAGAAAAATAAAGAAGATGATAAGAGATAGAACAGTGGTCCACACAAATGCGATCTTATCTTATAATAGATTTAGGGCACTTCATGCCCATGCCGCCTGATCTTAATTTTCGTATCCATATATCTTTTTTCTTCTTCTTTTTTTCACCTAAAATTTAGTAGATACAATATATTAATATCCATGCATTTCTCGTTCTTTAAAGCTTTTTAGTATAATATATAGGTTCATACCTTTATAAAAAAAATTAAACATATGCAAATCAGTTTAACACACACACACACACACGTAATTACATTAATTTAAATATTTAGGAAGGTTATGGTAAATTAAATAGAGTAGTTATGTGTGGAAAACAATTATATTTGTAGGATAGGCATACCACCTTACAATGCTGAAGTGGTATGTCTAATCACTAGTATTCAATCATGTGTTGAAGGTAGTTAATTTTTTATTTTTTATTTTTTTCAACCATCTATGATCTTGTGTCAACATTTCATTGGATAGGGTTGTTGAGTTGTCTTCTCTGCCTTAATTTTCTAAACCTCCTCCTGATTTTATATCATCATCTCATTGGATAGACTTACCAAATTAACAAAGTGACTCGGTGAGCATGTCCTCTATAAGTCTTTCCCTTACATGCTATCACGTATTAAGAAACATCAGCCTAAGTTAACATGTATGACTCTCCTTATATGTTATTGAATGTTTTTATTGTTAAATTGATTTTATTATTCATAAACTACCTGTTTGCGTTAAAATTAGAGTTCAAACATTGAAAGAAATTAATTTTACTTTGAAGAGAAAGATAAAGAATTTTAAGGAAAAGAAAGTAAGGGGATACCGAAATAATATATATTTTCCAAAGTTTTATAACCATGATGTAGTTGGAAGAGAGCCAATTGTAAAAGCATTTGTCAAAAAAAGAGTCTTATTAGTTAAGGGAGAGCTAATGTTAAAATTGATCACAATAAAAGCATTCATTTAGATATATTAAATTTTGGGTTAATTTCATTAAGAATCTTTTTGTTTTGCCTTAATGTAAGGCGATAGGCATAGATGTGCATCAAAACTTATGTGAAAAGCAAAGGATATACTATTGACACCTATACAATGAATACCGTGAAAGGAATTTTGCGATTCATCGGAATCTTTTGGACTGTCAGGTTGCTTGCCAATGATAAAAGAAATCCATCTTAAATTGAATTGTGGTTATCATGGTGTGCTAAAATTTTATTTAACACATGCAAAATTACACATTCACGACCCACCCCTAGCTACACGGGCGAATCATGCCTAAAACTGTGGACTATTGACTGTTTCTTAATTCTTGTCATTCTCATGGAACAAACTTGAAATAATTTCTATTACATCCACAAATGAAATTTAAATAAAATAATTTAACTATTACAACCTCGACCTATCCTTGCACCATCACGTGGCTGAGCCTCCACACTTCCTAACTAGATCACATTTTGCATTCAACCTGGGGGGACGAAATTTGTAAAAACAAAGAAAAATAAAAACAAAGTTGTGAGTATAAAACTCAGTGAGTGGGGATATAAAAAAATGTATTTGTAAATAAATCCAAAAGAAATCATATTGTTATAAAATAAATATTTGCTTTATATTAAAAAAATAGTCTTTATAATCTATAACTTTCATATCATCTAAAATGTCATAAAACTTTAAAATAAATAACTATTGAATGACTAAATTCATCAAAATACTAGTTATAATTAAAATAATAAAATAATCATCTTTAATCGTATAATACGATGCTCTTGATGATCATGCTAAAATCATTACTTTAGTTATTTACTATGCAAAACATAATTTTCTTAAAAATCTCCTTTCAAAAGAAACTTTTGTGAATCATACTTCTTTTTCAAACTAACTCATATAAACGTATTCAAAACTCTTTTCATTATACTAAACAAGTACCCCTGGAATTGTCTCATCCTGCCTGGCGAGATCTAACATCGCATAAGCAGAACTATCTGAATTTCCTCATACCTGGTGAGATCTACATCACGCAGGCAGAGCTATCTGTACCTGGCGAGATCTAACATCGCACAGGCCTGCTATCTAGTCATACGCATGCGTAAAGCTGCCCCCAAAAGGCTAAAGGCTCAGATCACACGGCCCAAAGCCTCTATGTGTGTCTAAACGGGCCTCAAAGGCCTCTATCTTTCTATCTGAAATCTGCTGTCTCACTGTCTAAGTGAGCTGGGTACTAGCTTAGTATAATATAATTAAACTTTTTTCTTTTCTCTAAAACTGATTTCTTTTCAAAATTTGTGAAACTTATATAAGCTGAAACTCATAATATCTGAATCCTTGAAAATCCATGATAAATATTTAAAAGAATAATTACAAATACTTTGAGAAATCCTTAAAATCAAATTGCTATAAAAAAATATTATCATAATTGTTCTGCTTTTACACTTTCTATAAAATGGTAAAATATGCATCTATAATAATATAGAAAACGATTCATATATAAAACATGAATCTTTCTTAAAAATGCTAGATCATTGTTTAAAACTAACTTTGCAACTAAAATTTATATATATAACCATTTGGAAAACTAGATTTGAAACATCTTAATAATTGAAAGCAAACATAACAAATGAGTCTATTTACCCTCGAGAAATAAAAAAGAAACTAACTTGAATTCTTCTGAATTTGCTAAAATTCTCAGAAATTCTATTAAATGCTAAATAAACATAGCTAAATAAATACTAAAAACATATATCTAATTATCCAGAAAAATAAATCTTCTACTCTTTCTAAAACTTTCGAAAATATCCATAAAATAAAATACTTTTCATCTCACTATAAACCATAATTTATATTTCTATCTCAAAATCTCATACATCATACTTTAACTCAAATCTTTTGGCTGTTCTAAATTTTTCATAATTCTGCATGTAGGTCCCTACAATTTCTGGAACAGCTTTCTAAATTTGTAATTCAGCCCTTGCTTGGGTAGTTTTAAAATTTTGCATTGTCAACCCTGCAGAATTTAAATTCTACTTTCCAAAACTTTTTCTTTTTTACTTTGCTATTATTTTGAATATAAAATCACTTATCATTTTGTTAACCAAAATCACTATTTCTTCAACATATGTATTTATTTAAAGAAAATAACCCAATACCTCAATTTTCTATATTAATTCATTTAATTACAAAATGTCTCTTTCCAATCATAAACAAAAACTTTCTACTTTCCACCAACATATAATCTATATATTCATTCTACAACTTTCACTTTAATTCTGTTTTTCTCTTGTACTCAAACTTATCAAAATAACATTTATTATATATTCAAAACTAATCTACTAGTACTACCCATAACAATCCTTCTATCCAAAATCTCTAATACTTTACACACTCTTATTTCCAAAATACATAAATCATCATTATCTATTCAAAAAAACCTTTAATATAACTCAATTAATTAATCTAATAACTTAGATCATATGAAAAACCATAAATTTAATACACTTTAATATAACATGAAATTCTCAAAACATAATCCACTCACTAATTGGATTGCACAACTCGGTTAGCTCGAATTTTATTCCAAAATTAACATTCCGCCTATCCGGCCACATTCTTCAACAAAGAATTAATCCTTCCTTGTCTTAACATCATAAAAGAGCTCATCACATCATATTCAATTTGTAAGCAACTTGAATAGTTAAAATTCTCAATACCCAACTTCATATCTTAATCCAATCAATCCTAATTAACTCCATTTCCAAACTTCTTAAACAGAACAGTTCTTGTTCTCTGATTTTTAATAAATAATTTACTCATCAGAATGGTCTAAAATTTTATACAGTTCTTCTACACATACATATCTAATGACATATAAAATTTCATAGCATTCCAAGTTCATTAAGTACCTCAAAATCTTCATCTTTCCAGATACAAAAATTCTATAAATTCATTTCCAGAACTGACCTCTCCATTTTCCAAAATACATGATAATTCGTAATAAATTTGTAAAATTACAAAAATCTCCAGAATTAAACTAGACATATATATAAACTCGTATCTTAAATTTCATAATTTTTGAAGACCTCTAGATACGTCAAATCACTTACCCAAAATTGATTTTCTGCAGAAAAACTGAATTTCCAGTAGTAAACAGTAAACTTCGAAAATTCATAATAAATTGCATACTCAACATTTTTCAGTGAATCCAACTTTAAACAAATCCATATGATGTCTATTTTAACATATATAAATTTCAGAATCAGATTCAAAGTCAATAAATTGCAGAAATTTTCGGAATTGCTACTGTTCACAGAACCCTAAATTTAATTTCAACATCTTAAACCTTCAAATTCACCAAGACAAACCATAAACACATCAAGAAAATGATCAATTACCTTAAATAAGACTTCAATTCCATCTTGATCCTCCTTCTCTCTCTAGATTCTCTCTCTAAAAATTATAAAACATCCAAATATCTCCTTAAATTTCAATCCTCTTGCATGAAAAATACAAAAATAACCTAATATTATATTGAAATTATAAATATTACCTTGTTTTTCTCTTCACACAAGCCTCAAAATCCTCTTCCTTCTTTTCTATCTTTGCTTCCCCGTCTCCTTCTCCCCTTCTCTAATTATTTTCCATTTAATTGTGAATATAATGAAAGAAATAATTATAGAAAATAGGCTGGGCTCATATGTGGGCTGGTTGACATTAAAAGAATGGGCTTGAGTTTTTTTTTATATGGGCCCAAAAAAATGGACTGTTTCAAGAAAGCTCTACATCATTTGCCTAAGTTTCTTAATAAGAAGTTTGCAAAAGCAATTACGTACGTTATTACTATGTGTTATCATTTTTATGTAAGTTTGCAATCTTCATTTCTTTCTCTTTGGATAACCCTTTGGTGTTGCTACGTCAATCACTATATTTACCTATTTATAGACTAAACACAACAAATTAAAACTCATTCTTCAAGCCTAAGTCAAATCTAACATCACCTTCATTCCATATTCAAAACAAAGTAATTAATTTCTTCAAACACATAAGCTAATATTCAAAATCAATCATTACATATCACAATCATCTTCTTGGTGTATCTAAGCCTCTTTAAGTTGTGACATTCTTTCTTAGGATGGTTTGAGAGCTATATTCAAAGAGCATAGAATAAGGCAACGCGGGCGAGAGACAGGGGTATTTTTGTCCAAAGGGTCAACTTGGTCATTAAAAAAAAAATAGATGGGAAACTTGATATTTTTCAAAAACCCCTCCAATTTTGTTATTGTTCAAAATTTTTCAATTTCTAAAGTTTACTCTCTTATATATTTTAATTACAATAATTTTGTCGCTATGGTTAGGGTCTATTAAGGAATTGATGGGGGTATATAGTATTACACCTCAACATATCTTTTTCCCCAGGATCCCTCTGCTCTTTACTCTTTAGGCCCATATTTAGACTCTTTATCTCAATTTCAATGGGTCATCTATACCTTAATTTTCTCAACCTACCCCCAATTGTGTGTCGTCATCTCATTAGATAGGCTAACCAAATTAACAAAGTGACATGGTGAGCCTATCTAACATAAGTCTTTCTCTTACATTTTATCACGTACAAAGAAGAAACAGACTAGTTATCAGGTATGAATCTCCTTACATGTTATTGAATTTTCTTTTCTTTTTTTTTTTGGTTAATTGAAGTTATTATACATAAACTTCTTGTTCAATTTAAAATCAGAGTTCAAATATGAAAAGAAATTTTATTTTTGAAGAGAAAGATAAAGAATTTTAAGGAAAAGGGAGTTAGGGGATAGTTAGATAATATATATTTTCCAAAGTTTTATAACCATGATGCATTTGGAGGTGGAGAGACAATTTGAAAAATCATATATATATGAAAAAAAGAGTCTTATCGGTTAAAGGAGAGCCAAGTAAAAATCAATGATTACAATTAAAACATTCACTTAGATATATTAAATTTTGGGTTAATTTCATTAAGAATCTTTGTGTTTTGCCTTAATGGAAGGCGAAAAGCATACATGTGCATCAAAACTTATGTGAAAAATAAAGGATATACCATTGACACCTATACAATGGGGTACGGTGAAATGAAATTTGGGATTTATTCATCAAATCTTTTGGACTGTTAGGTTACTTGCCAATGATGGAAGAAATACATCTTGAATTGAATTGTGGTTATCACGTAGTGTTAAAAAATTATTAACACATGCAAAAATACAAGAAAGCTCTTCCTTTTTCTAAGTTTCCTAATAAGAAGTTTACAAAGCAATTACGGATTACTAATGCGTTATCATTATTATGTAAGTTTACAATCTTCATTTCTTTCTCTTTGGATAACCCTTTGGTTTTTCTATGTCAATCACTATATTTACCTATTTGTAGACTATACACAACAAATTAAACTGAGTCGATCTTCAAAAACCTAAATCAAATCTAACATCACGTTCAATCTATATCAAATCAAAATAATTAATTAATTTCTTCAAACGCATAGGCTAACATTCAAAATCAATCATTAGATATTACAATCATCTTCTCAGTATGCATAAGCCTCTTTAACTTGCGATATTTTGTCTTAGGATGGTTTGAGAGCTATATTCAAAGTGCTTGGAATGAGGGACTGCGAAAGAGAGTCAGGAAACATATAAGGGAGACTTGATATTTTTCAACAACCCCCTCCAAGTTGGTTATTTTTCATAATTTTTCAATTTCTAAAGCTCACTCTCTCATAATTTTAGTTACAATAATTTTATACTTATGATTTGGGTCCATTAAGGAATTGGTGGGGGTACATAGTATCACTCGTTAGCATTATCTTGATCCTCGGGATCCATTTGCTCTTTAGGCCTATATTTGGATTCTTTCTCTCGATTTTAATCCTAAAAGCCCAATAACTACATGGGCACCGACAAAGTATCCTTCTTCAATAAAATTATTGAAATCAAACGAAATAATTTAATTCAATCATTAAAAAAAATCAATTAGATCAATTAGTTAGCAAACTAAATATTCGTAATTTTCTAACATTATAAGTTTAATATATAATTTAACAAAGTTCAGTCTGAAGTTGAATTATATCAATATAAAAAACAGAAATAGGAGTGGATTTATATTAATTAAATTTAAAATTTTAACTAAACACACAAGTGCTTTAACTAGTTTAGTTTTGATATGGCTACAATTATCTACCAAGGCATGGGGAGTTCTATTTTATACTTTACTACTCTATCTAATTCAATTTTTTTCTTTAAAATAATAATAACAATAAAAAATAGAATTTTCACATAATTAAGAATAGAAACTAAATTCTTACTTCTTTGAAAAAAAAAAAAAAAAGGTCAACTACAAATGTGAATGCGGACCACCAGTCAACAAGCCTTGGCAGTTACCAAGCCCACAACTATGTATCCGCAAGTCAAACTTCGCTTCTTATTTTCCCACGATCACAAATGAAAGCAACAATTAAAGCTTCTTTTCTCCATTGCCCATCGACCCAATCTTTATGTACTCTCACTAGATAACTTGACAAACCCACCCATTCGGCATAAAATTAAATACACCATTTTTAAAGCTTAGTAGTTCGTTAAATTAGTCAACAGCAACAGCATCTCATGGCAACTCTGAATTTCTGAAGTTGTGGGATACTCTTGTTATGTGCAACAATTTTTCTCAACCCAATTAGCTGCTATGCTGAAGCATTTGCAAAACACAATCACGAGGCCTTGTTTGTCTTTGGAGACTCATTAATTGATCCTGGGAACAACCAATACCTTAATGACACCAAAAAAGTAGTAGAAACTACATGGCAATATGGAGAAACCTACTTAAAACGCCCCACTGGAAGGCTTTCAGATGGCCACACGGTTCCTGATTTGATTGGTAATGCATTGCTATCCATTTGTTAATTTTGTCTTACTTGATGTATGCAATTGTAAATGAAGAAATTGTACGTTGCTAAGTTGCCTATTCTACCACCTTACCTGCAGCCAGGTGCTCATCAATTCACTGATGGGACCAATGTTGCTTCAGCTGGAGCTGGTGTTCTTTCTGAAACTCATCCTGGAACGGTAACCGCAACTTAAGTAGTCTTCTACAATATGCATTAATTGATTAAGAATTTGAGTTCATGAGAGAAATAGGGTCAGAATTTTTTTTTAATCAATTATCTGAATTAATTATGTACTTTGTTCTGCAGCAGTTTGCAGCTAAGCTACTTCAAGGCTGTGGAGAAGTCACTGAGGGAGAAACTTGGTGATGCAGAAGCCAAGAGGGTGTTGATGGATGCTGTTTATTTGTTTAGCATTGGAGGCAATGATTACTTTAGCTTTTGTCAAGCATACCCCAATGCTTCTCAGTACTCCAGGGACCCGTACGTAAAAACAGTCATTGGCAACTTGACATCTGTGCTCAAAGTAAGTAAAAATTTGTCATTTTTATAACTTTATGTAAATTTTCAGCTACCGTGATCACCAATTAATGTTTGGTGCATGTTCTAATTCCAATTTGTTGATTTGCGGGAGATATATAATTTAGGAGGTAGGAAAATTGCCTTTCAAAATGCAGGGCCATTGGGTTGCCTACCAGCCATGATAACTTTTAATCCTACTTGGAAGTGCCTCCGCTGAAAAGCCCTCATCACTAGCAAGACTACACAATAGATATCTATCTATTGTCCTCAAAAAGCTAGGAACCCAGTTGCTAGGATTCAAATACTCTATATTTGATTACCACAACGCACTTGGAGATCGAGTTGCCAACAACCCTTCAAAATATGGTAAATTTAGAGCTTAATTTTCATCAAATGTGTACTTGTTCACTCTTATTTACTTGCATCTTTCGCTATAAAATGCATTGTAACCTGTGTTGTGCGATTATATATGTTGTAAAGGTTTCAAAGAGGACAAGACTGCATGCTGTGGCGGTGGGGCTTACGGAGGAGGAAATTGTGGACAGAGCATGACTGGGACACAATCTTTTGAGCTATGCAGAAATCCCGGTGACCATGTGTGGTTTGATGGTGGGCACACAACAGAAAGAGCTAATACCCAACTAGCCCAATTAATCTGGAGCGGATCACCAAAGGTTACTGGACCTTACAATGTGAAACAACTATTTAGTCAGTGATACACTATTGTATCGATTTAGACCTGTCAGTATCTTATCATAGTCATAGGTTATTTGATGATTGCATATTTGATGTTATTTATATATGTGTAGGATTATCCATTTCTTAATAAAGATTTGTTACATCTTATATATAAAGCCAAAAAGAAAGGTTTTTCAATGCATAGATTTAATTAATTAAAAGCCTTAAAAAAAGCTGTTTGACTTAAAAGCTTACTGCAGTAAGAATCTAACCATAATATGTCAAACTATTTAGAGAGTTTTAACATGTCTCTTGTATAAGGTGACCCTTCTATACACCTCTAATCTATAAATATAGTAAAATAATTAATACGCGTGCTTTGGTTCACTTATTTCCACAATAAGGATACAAATTCAACAATTAATAAAAATGGGCAGATCAAGAAAATACGTTACTGTGCCTAATGCTTCTGATTATTAATTATGGATTTGAAATTTGTTAGAATTGTTGGTTATAAATATAACATTTATCAATTCATATCTTTAAGGATTTGAGAATTTGAGAATTTTTGGAGAGTCACAAGCAGTTTAATTTAAGTCAATTTGTGTTCACAAGGTCACATCCAAGTCTAAGAATATCTTCCAAAAGAAGTGTGAACATCCTGGAAATGTATCTTCAACAATTCATCCAAGCGTGTCGGGCCATGCCCCTTAATTGTCGTTTGTCTTCTCATGAAAGCCTTATTTGTTTTTTTTTTTTTAAATATTTTCTAAAAATACATGTTTATGAATACATTTAAACTAATTTAACTACGCATCATTTTTCAAATTTAGAAAAATTTAAAATCAATTATTTATTTTTTTCTAATTTTGAAAACAAAAAAAAACTCAATAATACCAAAAAAACCACCTGATTGGTAGGAAATTTAAGATATTTTGTAAAAGAGTTTGTTTTTTTAAAGATCTAAAAACCATTTTTAACGCAAACTAAGGGCATGTTTGATTTGTCTACTGAAATCTGAATCTATTCAGATTTAAGTGACTAAAATAATTTTTCTTGTTTGTTTTATCAGTTAAACACTTATTTTCAGACAAAATTGTCTGAATAGAAAAAGTGAAAATTTTCACTTTTTCTCTTTCAAAACTTCTAAACTATTAAAATACCTAAATTACCCTTTCCTATTCTCTCAACTTCTTCCCTTAGCTTGGCCCGCCTCCCTACTCAATACCACTTTGCCAACCTTTCACATCATCTTCTTAACATTATGTCATCTTCTAAAACACTTATAATACAAATATATTTATATATTTTGTTATAAGGACAAGAATAAATATGTAAAATATAATTTAAACTAAGAACATAATATTATTTATGTTTATTTGGATTTGGATTTCAAATTTTAATTATTTTATATTTAATTAAATTTCAAATTTTTTCAATAATGTTTGTTATATATTGTAATAAATTATTGTCAATAAATAAAAATGATTAGTATAATATAATTATTTAATAATTAGAATTTTGGTTTCATTTTATTAAATATTTATTTTTTAAATGATTGTAATAAATATAATATTCACTATTTAAATGATAATATAATGTAAACATTTTATATTTTAACAAGGGTTAAAAAGTCATATTAAAATTAAAATATTCCCTTACCACTTTTTTTAATGACATATAAAATAGTAAACAAACATTAAATCTTAAATTTAAATGTCCTAAAAATTTCTTTTTTTTTAATTTTTCTCACATCTTAAACAAGTGTTTTTCATAATATTTCAACTTTTGTTTCACATATATGTCCTTATTCATATTGAATCATCAATATTTGAAAATCAATTATGTAAAAAATAAAATATCTCATATGGAAGGGATATTTTAGCACAGATTTTTAACATAATTTATTGACATAATTTTCAAGTTTTTTATCTTATCAAATTTAATAGTTGAGAATGAAAATAAAAAAGTTATATCTAATGTTGCCAACTCATCAATCATCTTAACGATTGAATTTTGTAGATCAATAGCTATAATTTTGTATCTAGTTTTGTGTCAAAAAAATTGTGTTAAAATATCTCCCTCTATATATAACTAAAACAACAAACTAGGATAATTATTGTTTGTTACAAAAATTGTTGTATAAATGATCACAGTAGCATTCATATGTATATGGTAGATATAATGCTTGATTTTTCTGATAAGAGAAACTAATTTTTTAGCAGCATGATCGATTGAACACTAAAAGCCCACCCTATGACACATCTTGATTGAAGGTCATCAGTCTGACCAACATTGAGAGAACAATTATAAATAAATAGAAGAATTTGATGCGTAATGCGGAAGCGATACCATCAATACAATCAAATGCACAACCACAAACTATGCTAGATAATTAAATATAATAGCAACTAAAGAAGGCAACCAATCAACCAATAATGTAGAAATAGAAAGAACACCAAGATTTAATAAGGTTCGGTATTGTTACCTACGTCCTTGGGCGTCGTTAAAGAAACTTTTCACTATCTTCAAAGAGAATTATAAACTTTTGGGTCACAATACAAATACCATAACTATTGGGTCAAACTGTAATTACCCGAAAGTTGAGTCAAACTGTAATTACCCAAACAATTGGGTAATACTACAAATACCCAAAACCAAAGGGGAAAAAGCAAATATTACAAACTTTAAGGTCCTTAATAAAAGACTCTTCAACTATGAGGTCTTTTATGTGAACCTTACAAATATGGGGGGTGAAGGGAATTTCAAATGGGACACTTAAATGAGAAGACTTGCCTTTAATTTATAAGCCCAAACCTCTCTAACACAATGACTCCCACCCCACGTGGGATCCTTGCACACACATACAAATGGCTAAAGAGCCAAAACTCCAACAATTCTCCACCTTGGCGATTTAGCCAATCCATCATAGGACTCTTCTTTTTCTCATATTCTCTATCACAGCCGCAACGCCCCCAAATGCACCCAATGGTGCAATCAAACTCACACAATATTGATCAAGTTCAAACAATGACTGAACTTGATCGTTGTCACAACCTTAGTCAACATACCTACAGGATTCTCGACAGTCCTAATCTTCTAAAGTAAGATTCTCCCTTCATCAATAATCTCCCGCACAAATTGATACCAAACATCAATATGCTTCACACGAACATGGAACACTGGATTCTTCGCTAAGTGGATAACACTCTGACTATCAGAATAAAGAGTGATCTTCTTCTGCCCAATTCCTAATTCATCCAGCAATCCTTGTAACCAAATAGCTTCCTTCACAACCTCTGTCATTGCGATATACTCTGCCTTTATAGTAGACAAAGCCATTGTAGACTGTAAAGTAGACTTCCAACTCACTAGTGCTCTTGTAAGAGTAAACACATAACCAATTGTCGACTAACGTTTATCCAAATCACCAGTATAATCAGAATTAACATAAACAATAGCATACTGATCACACGTATTATCCCTCTCAAAGACTAAGCCAACATCTACGATTTTTAGCAAATACCGTAGAATCCATTTCACTGCTTGCCAATATCCTTTATCAGGATCATGCATGTACCTGCTCACAACTCCAACTACATGTGAAATGTCGGGTATTGTACACATCTTAGCATATATCAGGCTACTAACTGCATTAGCATATGGAAGTCGAGACATATACTCTCGTTCCTCATATGTACTAGGAGATAAAGATGCGCTAAGTTTCATATGAGGAGTAAGTGGGATACTTATAGGTTTTGACTGCTCTGTAATGCCAAACCACTAAATACCTTCTTCAGCTACTGCTTCTGAGCCAAACAAATCTTACCTCTCCTTTTATCTCTACTAACCTCCATACCTAGTATCTTCTTAGCTTCACCCAAACTTTTATCTCAAACTCTCAATTCAACTGAGTCTTCAACTTTGCAATTTCTTCGACATTTGTCAAAGCTATCAACATATCATCAACATACAAGAGTAGATAAATAAAAAAACCATCACGTAGCCTTCGAAAATACACACAATTATTAAATTTGCTTCTTGTGTACTTCTAACCCATCATAAACCGATCAAATCGCTTGTACCACTGTCTCAAAAATTGCTTCAAACCATAAAGCGATCTTTTCAATTTACACACCAAATCTTTCTTACCAGCAACTTTGAATCCCTCTGGCTAAGTCATATAGATTTCCTCTTCCAAGTCACCATGTAAAAATGCAGTTTTTACATCAAGTTGAACTAGTTCCATATTCATCTGTGCTACCAAGGCCAACAAAATTCTAATGGAAGAATGTTTCACAAGTAGAGAAAATACCTCATTGTAGTCAATTCCTTCCCTCTGAGCGTAGCCTTTAGCCACCAACCTTGCCTTGTAGCGGACGTCATTCTTGTCAGAAAATCAATCTTTCTTTGTATATACCCATTTGCACCCAATTATCTTTTTACCCTTTGGTAGTTGAGCTAGCTCCCAAGTTTCGTTCTTCTGAAGAGACTACTTCTCTTTGCTCATAGTGTCTTCCACTGATCAACTTTAGAACATCTGACTGCCTCTTTATAAGTGGAAGGAACATCATTATTTACAATTGGAAGTGCATATGCCACCATATCAGCAAATCAAGCAAGTCCGCAAATCTCACGTCTTGGCCTATTAATTGTAATAGATTCTTGTTGCTGTTAAGGTTTCTGAGTAAAACCCTCTCCATCATCTCCCAAATCCTCCTCTGTCACAAGAGTACCATCATCTGTCTCAACAAATCTAACTGGGTTCAATGTTGTTGTTTCAAACTTCACCTGCTGTGGAGTACCATTCACCTTTGTCTGGTTTTCTGATTTCTTCAATATTGAAGACTCATTAAATGTCACATCTTTGCTGGATACCATCTTCCTCGAGCTAGGACACCAAAGACGATATCCTTTTACTCCTAAAGTAAACCCCAAGAAAATCGTTTTCTTGGGTCTAGGATCCAGTTTAGATTCGTTCATATGATAATATGCAGTGGAACCAAAAACATGTAAAGAATCATAATCAGAAACAGGTTGTCCAGACCATACCTCTAATGAAGTTCTATCACCAATAGCAACTGAAGGTAGACGATTAATGCGATGACACGCATAAGTCACAGCCTTAGCCTAAAATTATTTGCCCAACCTAACATTAGACAACATACACCGAACTTTTTTCAGCAATGTCTGGTTTATGCGTTCTACCACCCCATTCTGCTGTGGTATACCTCTAACAGTAAAATGACATACAATACCTTCATCTTGACACAATTTCAAAAATTGATTGGTGCAATACTCACCACCAGTATCTATTTTGAGATGCTTGATCTTCTTGCCAATTTGTGCCTCAATCATTTTTTTCCACTTAAGAAAAGCACCAAGTACATTATCTTTTGATTTCAAATAGTACACCCAAGTTATTTTGAAAAAGTCATCAACAAAAGTAACAAAGTAGTGCCTACCTCCCATAGATGCGGTTTTGGTAGGTCCCCACACATCTGAGTGAACATAATCAAGAATACCCTTGGTATTATGAATAACGGTGCCAAATTTCACTCTCTTCTGTTTTCCCAAAGCACAATGCTCACAAAAATCCAACTTGCAGGTCTTTGCATCTTTCAATAAGCCTTGTTTCACCAAACTGAATAAGGCTTTCTCACCTGCATGTCCCAAACACATATGCCACAGTCTAGTGATCTCTGAATCTGTATCATTATCAGACACCATAGCTGCTGTCGTACTACCATTATAGTAATACAAGTTGTTCCTCCTAATGTCTTTCAATACCACAAGAGCGCTTGAAGTGACCTTCAGAATACCATCTCGAATAGATACTGCACAATCTTTAGATTCCAAGGCTCCCAAAGAGATTATATTCTTCTTCAACTTTGGTACATACCGAACATCTGTTAGAACCCTAGTTAGTCCATCATGATTCCTTAAACGGATTGAACCTATCCCAGCAGTATGGCAAATATCATCATTACCCATATACACATCTCCATAATCAAGCTCTTCAAACTAAAAGAACCAT